>JARHVA010000712.1:665000-722500 GCA_037957365.1 Torreya grandis
TAAAGATGTTCTAAGGTGCTCCAAAGATGTTCTAAGGTGCTCTAAATATGTTTTAAAGTGTTCCAAAGATGTTATAAGGTGATATAAATATGTTCTAAGATGATCCAAAGATGTTATATGGTGATATAAATATTCTCTAAAGATGATTTGAAGATGATACAGGTAGCTTCAAAGATGTTATGAAGAAGTTCTAAAGAAGAGGTAGTCCTAGTGCAGTGGATGATCCAATGGTGGAAAGAGAAGACCAAATTCATGAACCTAATAAAAGTTATCAACCTTATTGATTGAATTACCCATCCTATTTTAGGCTCTATAATTATTTTTTGATGAGACGATCCCCTGTAGGCAAAAATTAGTGTTTTGGCTCTCATAGCTCAAAAACATCACCTACAACCAACTCAAGTGCCTTGAGAGCCAAGTGTGAGAGACATTAGATTATGAGGAAAGTATTTGGGAAAAATAAAATTGATGATGATAGGGTGAATTTATAATAATAAATTTTTAAATATTGGAAGCTATGGGGAGAGGCATTTTCCAATTTCACCTATAGTCAATACCCCAAATCTACACCTACAACCATCCAAATGTCAATTTCATTGACTCATTCAATCATTTGACCTAAATTGAAATGAAAGACATTTAAATTAAAGGTTAATATTTTAAGGTTTAATTATAAATTTAGGTAATAAATGTACATCTCCAATCCTTCATCAAGACCACTTAAGAAATGCCAACTTGTGAAGATATAATACATAGTCAATTTTTGAAGGTAGTGTTGAAGTTTTGGGGCACCTACATGTGGACTCAAGACCTAAAATTTGGTGAAAAATGTATTGTGACATAATATATCCACATATTATTTATATTTGGCATGAAATAAAGGTTACATATCCATTTGTTTCCTCAAACCTAACGCACTCTTCGTGAAAATTTAGGTATCCTAATGGTAAATTTTGGTTAAAATCACCTATAGGCCTTAATATGCATGATCAAAGAATGAAATTTGGTGGAGATGTTCATAATGAGTTTATATACCTATAAATAATATTTTTTAGTCCAATATAATAGGTAAATTACTCATTATTTTATTATATCCACCCCCCTAATTGTTGACAATCAAAAGGTAGCTTAAGCAAAATTTGAGGAAAATCTATCTCCAAACCTTAATATATAAGATCCAAGTATGAATATTGGTGGATATGTTTTTAATGAGTACCTATAAATTCATATAATATTATTTTTTTATTAATAAAAGTGTAAGTACCTGATGTTTTATCATAGTCCCCCACATGTCCATTGGCAACCAACATTAGAGCTAGGAGACATTTTTGAAGCCTACAAGTTGGTGGAGAGTTTTAGACAACATATAAGTGTTTGTGGAGTATATGAGGGTTATTTTTAGTCTTCCCACATCTGTTTATAGTGGTTACATTCATATTTTAAATTCAAAGTGAAGAGAGGTGCAAAATTGCAAAATTTAGGATTTTGGCATGCAAGTGGAGATAGTTAGAAAAGGCATTTTTAAGGCACTTAAATGGTTTAATGGTAAAATATAATTATTATATAAGTTATATGAGTAATTAAAGGTTAAAAAAAATTAATTATGTCTTGATACCTCATAAATCTCAAGATACACCTTTTTCATTCTCCCTATGTCTCACAATTCATAATTTCTAAGTGTGCTCGAGAGTAGAAATGGAGTTTTGGGGGCTAAATAGGTTCATTTTCATTATGAAAAATAGTAAATAATACTATTATTACCTAAAATATAAAAAATTATGACCTTGAAGTCACACTATCATCCTATATATCCATTATTTTATCTTAGACCTCATGCACTCTATGGGGGAAAGACAGTCTTGAGGCCTAAAAGAGAAAAATTGGGCTTAATTGGTGGTCATTAGATATTGATTGATGTTTTTGGGTCTTGAAAATGTTTTATAAGTAATAAATATACATAAATGTATATTTTATGGTCCAACTAAGGTAGAGGGAGGCTAAGAAGCAATAAAAATCAAGTTTTCATCCCTCCATTAATGGAGTCTTAATGCCAAAACATGATCTTAAAGTGAGAATTGTAGAGGTCAAAAGGAGGATTGATGTATGGAAAAGTTATCAAGAATTTTTAAAATATCCACCATCATTATTTTAGTGAGTTTTAAAATTCAAAAATGACTCTAAGTGTCTCAAATTAGTAAAGAGATCCTCCTAAACCTACCTAGTGAGCACATGGTTGTAGATCTTCACAAGCTAATTTAAGGAGATTCAGAGTGATCCAAGGGATGATAATGGCATAAAATTAAGGGTATGTACCACTTAAATATTAATTAGTATAAATTAATATCATTCAATATCCAAATCATCATGGAGAGGTCTAAACCCATTACAAGCTACTAAAGAACCTATTTTGACTAGTTTTGAGTTTTTGAGTTCACAAGTCCATGAAATGACCTAGAATCACTTTCAAAGCACCTAAAACGTGTAGGGGAATATATAAATATAATTTTTTACCTATATTTTATATTAATTATTCATCTTAGGATGCTTAGGATCCCAAAATGTCCTTAGAATTAGGTTCTTGCATAGTTGGTTATAAATGGCTCAAGATTTGAGCCCTCCATCAATGAATTCCAAGATTTTTGCAGTTTTAATGGTGTCTTTTACAGGTTAAAGGATCAAACATGAGTTAATAAAAAATAATACATAACATAAAACACCCAAGGTTAACCTTCAAGGTTATTTTCAAGCATAAAGTGCCAAGATCACTAGCCATTTTGCCAAGTTGCCAGCTCAAGCCAAGTGGAGATGGGGCATAAAAGTCAAGTGGAGTAGATATTTGAGGAGAATTTATGCATAATGGGGGGAATTAAATATAATTAATGGTATTTATAGGGTATTATATAATATCAAATACCTTTAGTAAATTTGAGTGGATGGTGACATCATCCAAGACAAGAAACCTTTAGCCTAAAAGTGCCTAATAGGCCAAATTAGACCTTTTTGGTGCCTTTTGGAGCTTAGTGATTGAAAAGTGTAGATAAAAGACAAATTAAAAGAGATAAAATATTAAAAAGGATCTTACCTCTATTTCCAACATTTGAAGTCAATTATGAGAGCTTGGAGAGTAGCTGGAAATACATTTATTAAAGAGTTAAAGCTTTCTCTCTTCTCCTCTCTTCCACTTCTTCCCTATATCTCCAATTTATTCCCCATTTGTATGAAAGAATATCATTTTAAAAGATAAAATAATATCAATTTTTTTAAGAACTACCTTTTGAAGTAATAATATTATTATTTCACCTATCTCTTTGACTTTAACTTGTGTTTAATAAGCTTGTGCATGATGGCTTTGTGAATAAGTGTTCTTCCATGGTTATTGTCCTTCTTTCTTGCCTCTTTTTAGGTGTTTTAACTATATTTTAGGGTCTTAACTTGTGATTTTATAAAATTAATGGATGCTTAGTATGATTTTTAGAACCCTTATTTTTTCATCTCTTGCTTAATGAGCCTAGTTTTAAAAATATTGATGTAAATTAGCTAGTTTGGGAGATTGTGTGAGAAAAGATTGTATTTATGATGAATTAGTTTTTGTTTCAAGATTATTAGAGTGTCATTTAATTTATTTAATCACCCATTTAGTTCTATTATTCATCCCATACCCCCTTTTTATCCCTTTCCCAAGTAAAAATATTAGTTTTGGTGATCTACCAAGAGAAAGCTAACCTTCTCCAAAGGTTCAACCTAATTACAAGATACCCACAACCTAAGGTTATTCCCATATTGTATCTAGGAGTGAGATCACTTAAATAAACCTCTCATAGGATGTAACTATACACTATAATAGGTCCCACAAATGGGAAGTCCAAGTAAGGCATGATTATCTTCTAAAGTGATGCCCAAATATATTGTGTCCCCATCCACCTCCCATTAAAAAGTTTTGGTTAGTCACTCCCATGTTCGTAAGAACATCACAACTAAATCAATATTGAGGGGGATCATATGAATTTGCATGATGCCACCGAAACCCAATGATGCCAACTATGCACAGTAATTTGATGTCAATCTATATAATAAATTAGGTAATCATTTTATTTTTATCAAGCACTAGAGTCTATATCATCTCTAAAAAATTCAAAACAATAAAGGATGCATTAATCCTCACTCTAATAAAATTAGGAAAATACACTCTAAAAATTAATTATAACAACTCTTAATTTAAAAATTAACTACTTCATCAACCTGTTTTGGCATTTTTCCACCACTTTATACTATGTCTACCACATAAATCACTATGATAATTAAAAATAACAAATTTCATACTAAATCATCTAGGAAATCAACTATATTGGCCATTATGTCACCATTAACACTAAGTTAGGCCACTACTACATAGTCGACTAGGTTATAAAACTACGTCAACCATGTCATTGTACTTGTCATCCACTTCATACAAAGTCAACCTTCTTAAGAACTATGTCAACCACTTTCTTACATTACTACATCGATCAATATATATGATATTTTCCACTTTTAATTTTCAAACTAGATTGGTGTATTTATATGCAATCAAGCTCTTATGTTCAAACTACATTGGTCATCTACTATGTAGTCTCCCACCCTTTTTCCCCTTCATGTTTTAAACTAAGTCAACATGGAAAAATATGTTAAATTACTATGATGAATTTTTACCTATGTATCATTCATGCTGTGGGAATTTATGACCATTTTTAGAACCTACCCATTGGCATTCTTGTTTTCTAACTTATCCTAAAAATTCTTGGGGAAAATTGTGTTTTATGGATTTTCCACATCATATAATTTTTAAAATCTACTATATTTTTCAATTAAAACTTGAGAAAATTCAAAAATTAAAGTGCCACTTACCTAAGTTATATTAGTTACTACTGTTATGTATCCATAATTTTCCACTCATCATCTCTAGGTCATAGTCTCTCTATTCACTCTCCTAAGTCTCTCAAATCTCTTTTTTCTCACAATAGAAAAATTAAAAAATTAATAGTTTAAAAATCCTATTTATATTTTAATTTTAAAGCTCTTTGATTATATTATATTTGCTAAAAAACTCTAATTTTTTTCTCATAAATATGTTTCTACGAGTATTTTTTCTGAACAAAAAGATATTTTAGAATCCTAATAGTGTAGATAATTTGTATACATATAACATATATTTTTGCAAAAAAAAAAAAAAGAATTTTATCTTATTTTACAGGTCCACCTAATGCTCCCTACAATGGATGCCTTTTCATTTTTCTCACATGGTTTATCTTCTATAGTAGTAAGGTAAGTAAAGGTATGTATTTTTCAATTATTTCCTTTCAAATACTCTTTTGCTTCATAATATAATTTTTATTATCTCAACATTGTGAGTAGATATGTTATTTTATCAAATCACCATCCCATGTTACAACTGCATGGCATGTGATGAGCTTCAAGTGGGGCATATATATACACACAATTTTTTAAAACTTTATCAATTATTGATGATTTTTCTCTTGCAGGAACCCATCAAATTATAATATTTCTTAGTGCACATCTTCAATGGTGCATCATGAAAGGGTTTGGTATAATTTTTATGCTTCAAAGGATTATTGGCCCTTATACCACCACTTAAAACCAATTAAATATAATCCTATCTATTTCCCTAGGCATTAAAACACTTCTTATACATTTTCCTAATCATCTCATCACTAAGAATAGTCCCTAACTAATTAAATACCTCTTTTTACCATGTCTCCTACTAGGTCAACAAGGTTGAACCCATTTTGGGATTTACCACACATTACAAAACTATGTTGGCTTACGTTGACATAGTTCAAGACCTAATGGTTTTATTTCTTGCCCAATGAGGTCAACTAGGCCAACTACATCATCTAAAATCCTATGAAGGTTTAGGGTCAATATATGGCTATATATACCCCCTTTAATTTCATTTATAATAGAGGATCAATCAATTTTGCACCATTACTTCTCATAAATCTTTTTATACAGTCAATATGAGGTTTCATTACTTAGGTTTTTACTTTATAGAAGTATCACTTATCTTTTGGAAATATTAGATGCATAAGAGAGATCTTATTTATCTTATGATCCTTAAAAGCCCAAAAAAACCTCTTGAAAAGCACCATTTTCCACAAGAGACATTGAGGCGTGTTGGGTTAAATTCAAAAAAGTTAAGTATATTCCTAACCCTTCATATTTCTATAATTAGATGTTATAGAGTTAATATATATTGGATTGTATCTCTCCTTAATTAGATCATTTCTATGTTATAGATAGATTTATCTTTGCATGTTTAATATCTTCTCCACTTATGCCACAAGTTTTGGTGAGCATTAGATTAACTTACATATGAATTTACTAAATTAGTTTGTAGAGTTGTTTAGTAGATTAGTTAGGGTTATAAATATATGGCATTTGACTAGAGGCTTTATAAACCTCTCCTTTTCCATAGTGTGATAAGGTATCCCTTAGTGTAGGTATATTAAATCCATTATTGGTCATGAACCTAATTTAAACATATAACCAAGCATTCTTATCAATTGATTACCTTCTTAGAGCTTGAATAGTATTAGGTATGATAAGTTATATAACTATCTAGTTTTAGTTGCATATAGTTCATGCTTGAGTTATTTCATGTTATCCTTGTATTTATTAATTTCATATGGTTGGTATCCATCATAACACATGGCCAATTATGTTCTTGTCTATTACTAGAAGTGTGAAAAGGTAAGATCTTGGGTTCTGCCTCCTTATTACAAAATGGATTTTATCTTATTTTATAGCCTTGTTGAAGGCATATTAATGTGTTTTTAAACTTTAAAGTACCACTTTTAAGACCATGGTTAGGGCCATGGTGGGTTTATAAAATTTAAAACCTTCTTATGATAAACACTATTGATGTGGGTTTTATGTACACTAAAAAAGGTTAAACAAGGTAGCCTCTAACATTTTGGTATCTATATGGAACAAGGTTCCACTCTAGGGAATGCATTATAGGTATATGATTGAAACAACCATGTGATGGAATATTAGGTTAAGGTTGTGGGTTATTCAACTAGGTTATATGGATGGATTCATGTAATATAATAAAAAGTAATCATTGTGTTATCTGGATTGGTGGAAAATTATTCTAAGGTGGCTAAATCTCAAATAAACTCAAAATAGGGGGAAAAAGTGTAAGTAATAAAGACAATTCTATGTTATCAAAAGGTCATTTCTAAGACTATTTATTTGGTGGCCAAGTATCTCTAATACTGATGTTTTCCATTTGCATCTATTTTACACTCATGAACATGTATGGTTAGCAATCTAGGATAATAAATATATAATACTCAATGATCAAAACTAAATTTTTCTCTCCTTAAGGTTGTTATTTCACTCCCTTAACAAAGAGATTATAGTTTAGACCATACAGTTATCTAGGGTAGTTATGACTCATGCCTAGATGGCTATACCAAAAGAGATATGTCTACACACCTTGGGTTATCAATTCAACATGTACTGAGTTTTTAAACCAATGAAGCCTACCAATCCTCAAATTTTGTTCCACATCTATGATTAATATTCACTAATTGAAATAATTAGATTCATACATAACATTAACACACTTCAAAATTATTTAATTAATATAGATAAATAAACTTAAATTTCATTAACACAAAAAAAGAATAAGAAATAATAAACATAGTTGCACGACAACCAATCTCTTGATCCCTTCCTATATATTGATACAAAACCTTGACCATTTGAAAAAAGGCTTTTACATGTATATAAAGGACTTGAGTAAGGGGTCACCTCATCCTCCAATTATGGAAAACTTTCATTACATCATAAATTACTAGATTATAAGTCTTAGTTGCATGTTATAACTTATAGATACCTCAGATATGCAACATGTGCATACTGGGAAAAAAAATGTTTAATTACAACATGGGAGTAACAAAAATTAACTTAGGATAAATTGGATCCTTCTTAACATTTTTTAAAGGTGTTGTTACAACTGGAGTTGTACTTATAGTTATAGATGTGATGATTGGAGTTGTGGCTGGGGACACACTCATTAATAGAACTAGAATTATAATTGGAGATAAAATATGATGTGGAATTTATTTATTCATTAAACTAATAGGGATTAAAGTTGATGGTAGTGTTGTAACTAGCACTATAGGTGGGGTCCTAGGAGTGGAACTAACAAGTGGAGTTAATGCTAATTTCTTCTTTGTGTCTAACTCTTGATAATATTTTTATGCTTTATCATGATACACATGAATTAATTTAATTCCATCATCCTTACATGTTCTATCTTGGTAGCTCAAAATCCAACCTAGAAGACCTCTACTCTTGTTTCCTTCTTCCTTGTTTTAGCTTTGCTTCAATGTTCTCTAGGCTCAATCCTTGTAAACTATGTTTGAATTTATCTAAAAATTATTGAATCATTTTATAAAAACTGGTCTAAGCTACTAGCTTCCCCATGTAATCTCAACCTCATATCAATTTAAGTTCATCTAAAATTTATGTCACTTGCATTTCTTATTTTGTGAACTTATTTACCAAATCTTCAAAAGTCGACACCCAATCTTGAGCCTCCTATGTTATAATGATGGCTAAATTCAATGCATTAGTTGCTTTTAATTAGGTCATCACATTTAAATGGTTGAATACCTTATTACGAGTGTATAATAATAATAAATTCAATTTATTTTCATCTTCTCTAAGAAGTTTAAATAATTTTGTTACTGAATTTACATGTAGAGCCTTTTAGACTATTCGAGAATTAATTGTATCCAAAATTTCATACAACCTTAGTGCTACATTATGTACATCCTATTTAGACTATTCGAGAATTAATTGTATCCAAAATTTCATACAACCTTAGTGCTACATTATGTACATCCTACTCTATATTGGAGGGAACTCTAATCACCTACTACTACTCCCTAAGATTTTCCAACTCTTCTATTTATTTTTTAGCTAACTCCATTCCCTCATGGATGTCTAATATTGATTTGGTATGGGTCTCCATATAGGACTTGAGGTCCTCAATATATGGGAACTGACCCTTCTTCCTATCCTACCTCTTTGAAAGATAGTAAATTGATTGTCTTTAATCCAAAATTATCCCCACTCTACTGCTATCTATAATCTTTCTTTTCTTGACCCTCTGCACTGAGGTTGTGTATTTATCAAAAAGTGAGCTTACTATGGGAAGCTTAGTAATATTTATATTAGGTCTCTTAGAAGTTGAGGCTCTTAACTCTTTGGCCTAGTTTAGAAGAGTGAGATTTGATGTATCTAATGGTTGGGTTTCTATTTGCACATGCTCATTAGTCTCAGGTTCAAGCTCTGTAGAGGGTTTGGAATTGAGGATTAAATTATTCTAAACTAGTATATATTCTCAAATTATGTTATGGGGTGCACAAAATAGATAGTTTTCATTTCTGGGGCCATTTTAGTTGTTACAAATATTGTGGTATCAACTAGTCTTGAGGAAGGTAGTGATGAACTTAGTTGAGTAGAGGAGGCATCTATTTAAGTGATGGGTTGGTTGGTGGCTATGGAAATAGAGGTGGAGACTAAAATACTAGGAGAAAAGGAGGATAGGATGGAAATAACAATAGTTTAGGGGATGGAAACTATAGGAGTGAGACTACAAGGTCCATGGTTAAAGAAGTAGAAGTGGAAACTGGAAGAGTATAGGTGTGAAAAATGAAAATAAGACCAATAGAGAACGATTGCACAAGAATGAAAGTGAAAATAACTAAAAAAGGCATGGTCTAAGAAACTATTAATGATATTAGAGAAGAAATTACTATGGACATAGTGAAGAGATCACCCTTACCAAATTTATCATCATTGAGGGGTGCCTTTGCTTTTAATCCTTGCAAGCTCAAGACTTTACCTTATTGTAGCTATTCCTCATCTACCTCTTGACTTGTCTCCCCTTCAACTAAAGGTTATGACTTTCCACCAATTACTTCTATGAATGGGGTCTAAGTTATCTCCCCCCTTGGTCTTCTTTGATAGCATAGTGTTGTTTCCTCACCTTGTGGATCAGTCACCTATTGGGTAAGAGGGGGAGAGTCATACTAGATGTTAGGGATATTGAAGCCACCATAATAAGTACCATTTCTTCCTCATTAGAATAATCTAGGAAAATGATCTCCACCTCTTCCCTACCTATGCTATACTTCTTGTGTTAGCTCCTTTGTTAGTTCCTTTTTAACTCTCCTTAGTTCAAAAATAGATGCTTGAATTTGAGGAGTTTGTTCTTCATCTTCCTATGTATTAGTTGGTTTCTCTTATAGCTCTTGCTCTTGGTTGTATTTTTTAACAAATGATGGTTATTATGGATCTTAACCTTGGTCTACTAGATCTTGGTAAGGTGTACTAATCTATAAGTCAGAAGATCTCCATCTCCATGGTAGTGGGATCCTAAATTTATCTTGACTAAGTGTAAGGGAGGGGTCGACTTGTATCACCCTCAAATAGTCTTCACTTAAACTTGTAGTTGTATCCCATTCCTTTAATTCCTCATCATTTTTTCCATTAATGAAAATAAATTCATGGTTGAATGGATAATGTTTATATGAGGTTCCAAGGATATAAATATTTTTTTGTACTATCCCATAGGGGTCCCAATCCCTATGGGGAAAAGTAGCCAATGCAAAGGCTCTCCTTGCATTCCTAGATTCCCTAAAATGTCTCTTGAATGTATATTGTATCCTCCTAATAGTGATATGGGAGCCATGTAAAGTGCCTTTATTTTTATTTGTCAGATATTCATCTATACCATTACATATTTGGAAGGCAATCTTTTGTTTAGCCACTTTGTCAAGGACAAACTTGGAGAGTCGAAGAGGGTCTACCCTATGACCAACAACCATGATGATTGTATAATCAGGGTAGATCTAATAGTTACCTAAATTGGTGAGTGTTTTAGAAATGGTACCTAAAATCCTAGACAAAGGGTGGCTTTGAATGGTCATCCAAACCTAAGGATAAAGGTCCCCTATAGTTTTGGAAATTTTCCTTATATAGGCATATATGTGAATGAAAGAATAAAAGTCACATATTTTTTCATGATAAAATCAGGTTTTGGACTCCATAAAACACCATTATGCCTATAAATGGTTCCCATGACTACATCTAGAAGGTATTATTGATAATTTTCCCTCACATACCAAATATCAACCCATATTGTTCAAAACTTTCTCATAGGGCCTTCTAAGCTTGTATATGGTGATCTAGAGCTTGTCATGGTCTTCTAAATGGTATTTTTGAAAACTTTTTCTAGGATCATTTTATATTTCATAATATATTCTAGGGGATGCTAGAGTAATCATTTTGTGATAGCATCTCGTGAGTCATTGGGTGAGATATGAGGTCTTAATAGGTTGTCCTTGGGTGAGTGAAAGGATTTCAAGTGCCTTTTAAAGCTGAAAAAAGTGGCCTATACCTTGTTTGACAAAGTTAAGGTATTTTAGTAGAAATTAAGGTATTTGGAGAAGTTAAGGTTTCTTATTCTTATATATTTTTACTTTTTTTAGCCACTTATTAAGGAGGGATATTTTTATTAAGAAGTGTAATGTTTCCAAGTCATGTTTGAAGTATTGACATGAGTTATAATGATGTATCTAAGGTTATCTTCTATGGTCTATTTATTAAGCATGTTCAAGCTCCAATTATCCCACCAAGTCATAAAGTACCATTTCAAACATGCAATATAGGTTAAATTTCATATTATAATCCTTTAAAGGTGTAACATTGAAATTATGAGTTTTCAAAGGTACCATAACCATTTGCAGTCATAACAAAGTGGTCTTATATGAAAAAGAGGTCTTTTTAGGGGTCAAATATCATTTATTCATTATAGAAGGTCCCCAAAAGCTTTAAAAATGACCTTTAATCTTCTTTCCATAAATACCACCTAGTTTTAAAGTTTACTTAACTTACCATTTCCGTCCTCTTGTCCTCCAATGGTCTTTAAAGATTTCAAACATGAGAAAATGCCAAAAATGATGTTTAATAGGTGTTTATAGGACTTGTATAAATTTTTACAAACATGTCAAATTTAAAGTAAGTTATACATTTTATGGATATCCCTTATAGGCACCACATAGAGAGGATTTATGTCTCAAATATGTAGAGAAAGGAAAAAAATGTAGTGAAATCCACATCAAGATCTTGGTAAGCTCACAAGGTCCAATTTGAGTTTGATGGTATGGTCCATACAGAGGGAGTCATAACCCAAGCTCTTATCCAAAGGTGAAGTCTTTATTGGGATTAAAATTAGTGGAATTAGTTTTTATATCAAATCCCTAAGATTTATAAATAATCAGTAAGACCCCTAGGTGATTTAAACCCTTGTAAAACCCTAGTGTCTCTATTTTAGGCAATCCTTCTTACAAAAAAATAATTTAAGTGTTTGAGAAGGACCCTTATAGGTATACACATACATTTTTCACTTTTATCCACCAATAATGGCATGTTTGACATTGAATAATAGGCAAATATCTCCACATGGTAGTTGGTAGGTTGAGAGTCATGTATTTTTACCTCTATTTTGAAGCTTATTCAAGGTTAATTCATCTAAATATTGTGAATTTTCTTCTCACCTTCTTATCCATCTAAGGATAAGTAACCACATATTTATTCTATACACTATATTTTAAGCAACACTTATGCCCACAACCAATTTAACTATGCATAGATTAATTACTTAAAGGTGGTTGAGATGGCCTCACATTACACTATTAAAGGGAGAGTGAAATTCCTAATCTCATAAGGTGTAAAGAACCAATGGAGAGATATTCCCAATCTCTATATACCCAATTTGAAGTCTAATAATGCTTGAAACGATAAAATTTCACACTTGAAGGTCTGTATGCCTATAGTTATGCATGTGGTGTGTTAAAATATGCATTAAATTGAGTTTTTTAAGGTTTAAAGGTAATTATCAGGACAGGGTTTAATGGACATAAGAAATGGTTGAATGTATTCCACTATTTCCATATCTCATTCAAAGATATTAAAGATGGTTGATCACTCCATACACATTCCGTGAATGGTATTCATCTTGTATGTTCAAGGTTGTGTTTTAATAATTTATTGTAGATGGAGCTAGGAGGTCTTGCCCTTTATGTTTAAGGATTGTAGGAGGGTCTTGACCTCATTAGCAAGGATGGTTTAAAAAGGTCCTCTTTGTATCATCAGATATTGGATGAGTGTCTTGACCTCATAAAAAGTATATAAAATCAAGAAAATATGATCTTAGAGTTATAAGAGGTCAAAATAGATCTCAAAATGGGGATTTTTTCATTGAAATGCAAGCCTATAGGTCCTAGACATATAAGTTTCTTTTATACATAAAATGAAACTCTTGCATGGTGTGAGTAACATTTCCAATCAGATGAAAGGATGATGCATACGGTGATGTAAATGAATAAACATCCTCCATGGTGTCTAGGAATGTTTGAGGGTGCTAATATACTCAAAAAGACTAATCAATAAGAAAGATATGCTACAAGTCAAAACAACCATCTACAACTCTACCAATAGGTGGAGGAGAACTCGATAGAGTTGGTGATGAGACATGAACCTAAGGATATTCATAAAAAATTTGATACTTACAAATATGAGTCAATAAGTTTGAATATCTATATGAAATAGATATGAACACTAGAACAATCAAAAGAGATTCAAACACCTCTTACAAGCTAGTGTCATAAAGTGGATTATGGAGGGTATGAATGTGCATGGTACCTAGGTTGTGAGAAAATTTTAGGGGCATGTATATGATCATGAATTATAATAGTAAGTCATTCATAGTTTTACCATTAGCTATATAAGCTCAAAGAAGCATATCCAGTAATAGGACCTAACTCAGCCACCTAGAAGTTTGTGCTCAGTTTAGGGAAAGCATGCATATGCTTGGTATTAAATATTAGGTATATATGGTTGGTAATATATGTGAAATTAATAAGAGAAAAAACATGTTCCTAGCACTTTCCAAAGACCATAAAGGAAGGTACACAGTTATAATCCAAGTATACCCTAAACTGACACCTACATTTATGTCATACAAGAATGGAGAAAAGAGGTATGTGTAAAGTGACTAAGGATCTCAAAGGTCTAAAAACACTTATAAGAAATTTTATTTCATGTTTTAATCATTTGTAAAATATCAACTACCTAAAAAATTGATGGTGTCGATACTTCTTGCAAACATACCCATTAAGCTCTTATAGATACAACCTTGAAGAAGAGTGAAGAGAGTGATTTGAACCATGCATAGACCAAAGCTAAATGAGTGAAAAACAAATACATATAATTATATACTAAGGGCCCATAATATTAATTGAGATGGTTTAGTCTTTTAAAATAAAATTAAGAACCTTTATAGGCTAATTAAGCCTAGTAGGCCTAAACAAGCAGTCATAAGCCTAAGCATTAAATTGGAAGATAAATTGAATCATTAGAATTATTTAGATATGTGAATTATAAATGGAATTGGGTAATTATTTTATAGGGTTGGTCCATGAATTTTAACTTAGGGAAATAAGATAAAATCCCAATAACCTGACATTTAGAGTCAAACTAGCCTATTATTTCACAAACCCTAAGCCTATGTATGAGAGATTTGTAAAAATTTTGGGGAGTTATAAAATAAGGTAATCCATGAGAATGTGTTATGATAGTTTCATAGGCCTCATATATGTTTTTTAATCAAAACTCATACAATCTATCACTATGCACATTCAATGTTCCTCTTTTGAGCCCACAATTGCATATTTTCTAGCTCAAGAGGTGTCATCCTCACATGTGAATTTTAAGGAGAAGTTGCATGGAGTATTTATCTACTAGGGTACATTGAGGGAGGTTATCTACTTGAATTTATTGGTATTATTTCTACAATCTAGGCCCTTAGGGATATGAACAATCGTAAGATATTATGCATGTTTAAACCCTAGTAGGAATCCAATGTAGTAGAAATTGATGTAAATGCATCCAAATGCATTGTAATGGCTTGGAAAACACCTAAAACACATTGTGCACTTTTATTATGGTCTATTCATGCCACTGGATTATACAGACACCTATATAGATACATGAAATACCCCATTTTTACAAAATTTCATGGTGAATTCAAGGTACAAAGCTAGATGAATAATTGAAGATCATGTAGGAAAATGATTTGAAGTGTATTCTACCCTATCAAGACATAATATACACCTGATTCCCCTTATAAATTATTTTTAGGCCTAGACTATATGGGCATTATAGAGGTGCTAATGGAGAGATGACCTAGTCACCTAGATGAGCAAAATAACAAGGTATGCACTATGTAAAAGGCATAAAACATGGTATAATATGCTTTTTTGATACTAAATCAAGCTCAAAAACCCATTATCAAGGTCCTATGCAAGTTCCATGGTGATCTATGTGACTAATACTAAGTGACTAGGCCTAATTGCCTAGTAGACCTATTTAACTAGATAAAGAAGAGGTCTCTTGGTGTAGAGGGATGCTAAGAGGGTGAATTAAAGATCATAGATCATCTCTTGAATATTATATTATGGTATTAATTCACACTTCATGACCATCATGGAAAATATGGTATTTTTTAAGCCTTATTAACATGCAAAAAGAGAGGTGGGTTAGTTGAGACTTCATTAAGGCCAAGATAGACCATAGTCTACCATTATAACTACCAAGAGAAGAGGTGGTTTAGAAATTTTGTGTGTTCATACCTTGAATGAGGTAAAATAGGACTAAATTAGCTTCCATTACACATTTATATGCCATACTTACATAAATATCACCAACCCAATATGACTCATGTATGGGAGAGGGATAAAATGTGGTGTCTCATGCATTGTCCTAATTTGAAATTAAAAATGGAGGTGTATTATAACATTGATGATATTTAGTGCTCTATTTTCCCTCTCTCTCATCTTGTTCTATAAATTGGGCTTAGAAATCCATTTTAATGATCCATCTATAAGGTATGTGTAAGTGTTACCCATTTGTATCTACAACTTAAGATAATAAAAGACTGATTCAACTTCCTTTATGCCAGTATTCTAATGTGTTGATGTTGTTTATATTTTCACAAGTGGTTGATTCTTCTCCTTTTATAGGTCTTTTCCTTCACCTAGTTACTAGTAAATTATATTATACAATTTATATGGTGTGTGAAGGTGTTAGTTACTATACCCATAGTAGAAACTAATTGATAGTGTCTTAAATTAGGCCTCTCATTCATCATCCTTAGGTCAAGGTCATCTAGCATAACCTTTAAGTGAAACACAGATGTGTAGGAGTCTTTTGGAGAGAAAGTGTGTCATCAATTAGTCTTCTTTTATCCATAAGTTTTATTAAAGATAAAGTAGAGGAGACAAAACATATTGGTGAATCACCTCCCATATCTTAGGTAGTTTCATGCATCCTTCTATCTCTTTTCATTGATAGTCAAGTAGATTTAGGAGTTGATTTTATATGATGCATTAGGTGAGCTAGCCCCAAAACTAGAGATTTAACTCATCCAATAGGATACCCACACCTATAGGTGATTACGTTGTATTGTATAGATGAGGCAAGTCTAAAATATCTTTTCCTCAAGGGTGAAATCTATACTGATAACAATTTATAGTACACTCGATGCGATGGTAGTTCAGTGAGGCTACAACACTTACTCTTAGAATTAAATGACCTCAATGATACCCAGGTATTCTAATATCATATCAACATCCAAGTTTCATGCTAAAGTTCATCTCAAGATCTTCATCTAGGGATAATAATAACTTATGTTGATATTTCACCTTATTCTTTATTGTTCTCATGATGTTTGATGGCTAGATATAGAAGTAATTCATGTTCTACACTTCATTATTAGTATTACTAAAACCCATACCAGCCCCATGACAAACCTTATCAATATTATATTGACCCCTAATAGTAGTCCAATAAACCATATCAGTCTTATATTGATCCACATCAAACTTATGATGAGTATTATCCTATATATGAATTTGGTTATCCGCATGATAAACCCTATTGTCAACCTCCTTGATAGCCTTGATATTAGGAGTAATATCCCTCCTTTCCCCCAAATCACCTTTTCAAGCTACACCTAGTTTCTCTAATGAGTGGAATGAGATAAAAATTATGAGTCAAATAATAGATAATGAATTTTTTGCCTTAAAGGTGTAACAAGATCAATTCAACTTATCATATGAGCCTCTCATTATCTTATGTCAACCTTCTTGGGCCATTCCTCCCATTTCAAGTTAAAATAAAGAATAGAGGAAGGTTATAGATCTTAAAATAATAAAATTTCCAAACTTTCAAAGATCCTCACCTCTTCTTCAAACTCTAGTTTTTCATGGATGTCTAGGTAAACACACACACACACACACACACACACACACACACACACACACACACACACACACACACACACACACACACACACACACACACACACACACACACACACACACACACACACACACACACACACACACACACACACACACACACACACACACACACACACACACACATAAAGAGAGGGGTTGTGAATAAAAATCCTAGGAATTTCCCAAGTGTTTAGAGTTCCTCTTCAACCCTTAAACTCATGAAAGAGAAACCTATAAATCCTTATGTTCTTACTACACTAGTTGGACATTCTGTCCCTCCCACAATCTCCCTATTTGAAGGAGGATCTATTGTTTGGATAATAAATGAGGAGTATCTAAATAAAAAGGATTTTTTAAGAAAGGGTGATGAAGGAATGGACACATTTCAGCCTTATTAGACAAATTACCCAAGTAAAAAAATGGATTATATTTGTTTCACTCAAGTGGAGGAACTAGATTTGTAAGAAGAAAAAATAAGTGAAGTGGCAGTTTCTATCAAGTAAGGTCTAGTAGCAGTGAAAGTTTTCCCTAAGAAGTTCATAGTGAAGATGTTAAAGTGATAGATATAGATTATGTGTAGTTGTGAAGCCCTCAAATTGATTATAGTGGCTAAGATGAAGTAAGCTCTATAGATGAACTCCATTGTGTCATTGTAAATGATGATCAAAATGAAGAAATTAAGTCTCATGAACATAGTCTTGATGAAGAAAAATCTACTCAAAATAACCATTATTTTCTTTAAGAAGTCAATATGGTTTTAGATATAATGGAGCTTCTATGCTTCATAGAGGAATAAATTGATTAGCTTGTAGAACATGATTTTGAATAAATTGGTACATCCTTTGAAGAAGGTGTGGACTCCAATATTTTTCACATCCTTGTTGATAATTCTATCACACTAGCCTTTATGTAATATAAAGAAGACCTAGATTAGTTATAATCAAATGGAGGACAACTGTAAGACTTATTTGAAGTCCTAGAGAAGGTTTATGTGATTTTTCAAGGAGATCATGATTTGACTAAGTGTAAGAAGGGAACCCTTCCAAAAATGTCATACTAAGAGACTACTACACTAAACAATGATTTATTTTATGTATTTAGAAATGGTTACCAAATCTTTGACCAATTTATAGACCCTATAAAGGATGAAACTCACCAAAGTAAACAAGGTGAAATCTTGGATGAAGTAGTTAACGTCTTGAGTAGGTCAGAGACATATCTTGAAGGATAAAAGTTGTAGTTATATCAAGTTTCCATTGAGAAATCCTAAGTCTTTGGTATGTCTACAACTCTTATAGAAGAAGAAGGCCTCAGTGATGATTGACATCAATACCTTGGGTGCATTCAAGAGATTAAATCTCTCTATAAAGTAACACTTCCTATTGAAGGGTATAAACTTCAAGAGGTTGATTAAGGCACACTCATTATACCATGATCAAGCTTTAATTGAATATTAAAAGATCCTTGAAGAGCTTGATGAGCTTGTACTAGATGATAACAAACATGATGTCACCCAAGGTGTTGTAGAGATTAAAAAATCATGATTATATGAAATACCATTTATTGAGGTTTCAACTAAGGATAATCATGAGGTGGATCCTAAAGTAAAAGATGAATGTCTTCATAAGAGATTGGGTTTTAGTTGTCACCTTAATTGGGAACATGACAATATGAGAGGAATTTAAAGAGAAGATGAAGACAACAAGACCACAGACAAAGAGTTCATTTGACTCATGCCATTATTCATCTCATGGAGTAATGGATCCAAGAAACTTCTCCTTTGATCTAGGAGGATGAAGATATGTCGAGGTTAGTTGTTTGGAGTAGGTTGTTTTCCATTATTACCAATAAGTGTTTGTTAACACATTGATGGTGTGTTTGCTTCTTGATTTATTTGGTGTGCTTTCCCTTGTTTTGTGTGAGTGTGAGATTTTTACAGTCCTTTAAGATTTTAAGGCGATATTTTTGTTTGACAATCCAAGCAAAGGGGTTGTCTTAGTTGAATCATGATTATCATGTGTGAGATGGTTGATTCTCTTGACCAATAGGTAGGTCAACCCATGGAAGTCACCAATAATGTTGATAATTTGGCCTCCTAAGCCAAATATTAACCCCTATAGTTCAAAACATTCTCATAGGGCCCTCCAAGATTGTATATGGTGATCTAGAGCTTGTCACAGTCTTTTAAATGGTCTTATAGAAAACCTTTTTTAGGAAATGTTAAGGTTTCATTGTATGTGTTAGGGGCCGATTGAGGAATAATCATGTGATAATATATTTTATGTCATTGGGTGACATATTATCTCTTCATATGTTATCTTTTGGTGAGTGTAATGGTCTTAATTACATTTTGAATCCTAAAAAGTGGCCTATACCTTGTTTAAAAAAGTTAATGTCTTTTAGTAAAAATTAAGATATTTGGAGAAGTTAAGGTTTCTTGTTATTATTATATTTTTTCCTATTTTAGCCACATATTAAGGAGTTACATTGTTATAAATAAGGATAAGGTGTTCAAATCATGTTTTAAGTCTTGATATGAGGTCTAATGATGTATCCAAGGTTGTCTTTTATGGTGTATTTGTTAATCATGTTTGAAGCTTGAATTATCCCACCAAGTCATCAAATTCCCTTTAAAACATCCCATATGGGTTAAAATTCATATTATAAGCCTTTTAATAAGGTGTCACAATTAAATAATGGGTTTTCAAAGGTTTCATAACCATTTCAAATCATAAAAAAGTGGTCTTATATGCAAACAAAGGTCTTTTTAGAGGTCAAATATCATTTATTCATCATAAAAGGTCCCCATATGTTTAAAAATGAAATTTTATCTTCCCTCCATCCATACCACCTAGTTTTAAACTTACCATTTCCCTCATCTTATCCTCCAATGACCTTTCAAGATCTCAAACCTAATAAAATGATGTTTTATAGGTGTTTCTAAGACCTATACAATTTTGTATAGATAGGTCAGATTTGGAAGAGGTCATACATTATATGTGGATCCATTATAGGCACCACAAATAATTATTCATGTCCAAAATGTATTGATAAAGGTATAAAATGAAGTGGAATCCCCATTGGGCTCTTGGTAAGCTCACAAGGGCTAGTTTGAGGTGGATGGTGTGGTCTGTATAGAGGGATTCATAGAAAAATATATTAGCCATAGGTGAAGTCATTAGTGGGATTGAATTTAATGGAATTGGTCTATATATCAAATCCTTAGGACTTATGAACAATCCCTAGGTCCCCTAAGTGGTATTAAACTCTTATATATCCTTGTTAGCTCAATTTTGGGCAATCCTTCTTGTAAAATTGATCCTTTTGAAGAATGATAGTGTCTAATAAGGACCCTAATAGGTCTATACATACATTTTTCACTTTCATCCACCAATAGAGGCATGTGCCACATTGAGGAATAGGCAAAAAGCTCCACATGGTAGTTGGCAGGTTGAGAGTCATGTATTTTTACCTCTATATTTTGAAGCTTCTTAAATTTTAATGAAACAAATGGTTTTGAGTGTTATTATCACCTTATTAAACATCAAATTCTCCCCAAACACATTTTTATTTTGTACACATTCTTCTAAGCAACACTCATGCCCCCAACCCATTAAAATACATATAGACTATTTACTTAAAAGTAGTTGAGATAGTCTTACATTGCACTACCAAATGGAGAGTTAAATTCCTAGTCTCATAAGGTGTAAAAAACCAATGGAGTTATAATCCCAAGATATATATGCCCATATTTTAGTCTAATAATGCTTGAAACCATGACAATGCATACCTACAAGTTTATAGGCATGTAGGTCTACATGTGGTGTGTTAAAATATGCATTAATGTGAGTGATTTTGAAGTTTTAAAGCTAATGGTTAGGAACAAGATTCAATGTACATAATAGTTGTTTGAATTTCTTCCACTATTTACCTATCTCATCCAAAGATATTCAAGATGGTTTACCACTCCATACACAATCCTTTAATGGTATTCATGTTTAATGTTCAAGTTTATGTTTTGATGATTATTTGTAAATGGAGCTAAGAGGTCTTGCCCTTCATGTTTTAGTATTGTATGAGGTTCCACTCCATACATATTCCTTAAATGCTATTTTTTTTCTATGTTCAAGGTTGTGTTTTGATGATTGTCTGTAGATGGAGCTAAGAGGTCTTGCCTTTTATGTTTCAAGATTATATTAGGGTCTTGACCTCATTAGCAAGGATGGTTTCAAAAGGTCCTCTTATTATATCATCAGATGTTGTATGAGTTTCTTGACCTCACAAAAAATGTATGAAATTAAGGAAAGATGATCTTAGATATGTAAAAGGTCAAAATAGACCTCAAAAAGGGGCTTCTTGCATTAAAATTCAAGGCTATAGGTCTGTCTAGACCTATAGAATTTTTTATACATAAAATGAAACTCTTTCATGGTATGAGTAACATATACAATAATATGTAAAAATATTTAATAAGGTTATTTAAATGAATAAACATAATCCATGTTGTATAGGACTATTTGAGGGTGCTAATATAGTCAAAAAGTCTAATCATGTAATGAGAAAGATATGCTACAAGTCAAAATAACTATTTACAGCTCTACCTATAGGTTGAAGAGAAATAGATAGAGTTTGTGATGAGACATGAATATAATTAGATTAATAAACATGTTTAAGACCTCAAAATATGAGTCAAGAAATTTTAAGATCTATATGAAACAAAGTTGAACACTACAACAGTCAAAGAGACTCAAATGCTTACATGCAAGCTAGTGTCGAGAAAGTGGACTCTGGAGGGTATGAATGTGAATGGTACATAATTTGTGATAAAATGTTATGGTCATGTATAGGATCATTATGTATAATAATAATTCATTCACATTGTCACCATTGGCTAGATAATCTTAAAGAAATATAACCATTTTTAACACCTACCTCAACCACCTATAGGTTTGCAATCAGTTTGGAGAAAGCATGCATATGTTTGGTATTTAATATTGTGTATAGATTATTGGTAAGATATATTATAAATTAAAAATATCAAAAACATGTTCCTAACACTTTATAAACACCATCAAATAATGTACACACCTACAACCCAAGTAGACCCTAAGCTAGCACCTATAGTTTTGTCATGAAAGAATGGAGAAAAAAAGTATATGTAAAATTAATAAGAGTATAAAAGGTATAAAGACACATTTAAAATCCTTTATATAATGTTTAAATAATTTATAAAACTTCAAGTGCAAAAAAAATGAACGATGCTCATATTTCTTGAAGAAAAACCCATTAGGCTGCTACAAAAAGGGCCTTAGAAAAGAGTAAAGAGAATGATTTAAACCATGCATGGATGAAAGGTGAATGAGTCATAAAAAGGTACCTTGAATTATATTCCAAGGTTTAATATTCTAAATTTATATGTTTTTATCTTATGAAACAAAATGTGGAGCCTTGATAGGGTAATTAGGCCTAGTCACCCTAAACAAGCAGTCAGAGGCCTAAGCATAAAATTGGAAGATAAATTGAGTAATTGTAATTATAATAATTTAAGGCTCAAAGTAATTTATTTATGATTTTATAGGGTTTTTCCATGAAATATAACTCAATTAATAAAGAGGAAGTCCCAAGAACCTGGCATTTAGGGTCAAAGTATCATATTGGCTTATAAACCCTAAGCCTATGCATGACAGATATATAGACACTTTGGGGAGTTGGAAAAGAATTTAAACCATGATAATGTGTTATTATAGGTTAAAAATCCTCAAATATGTTTTGGAATGAAATTTCATGCATTTTAGCACCCTACACACTCAATGTTCCTCTCTCAACCCCAGAATTGCCTATTTTCTATCCCTATAGCCGTCATCCTCATGAATGAATGTAAAGGAGTATATTAATGGAGTAATTAGATAATATGGGATGTTTAGTGATGTTTTATACTTTAATTTATTGGGTTTATTTATACAAATTAGGCCCTTAGGTCTATGAACAATCGTTAAGAGACTATGCATGTTTAAACCCTTCTTAAACCTTAGTAGAACTTGATGGAGGATAAGTTGAGGGAAATGCATCAAAATGAATTTTAATGTCTTGTAAAACACTTGAAACACATTTTAAAATTTTATTATGTTTTATTCACCCCACTGGATTATATGGACACCTATACGAATGCACCAAATACCCTATTTTTACAAGATTTCATGGTGAATTCAAGGTACAAAGTTAAATGAGCAATTGAAGATAATGTAAGAAGATTATTTCAAGTTTATTTCACCATATTATGCCAAAAAATATACAAAATTAATCTTGGAAATTATTTTTCAGTCATGGACTAGAGAGGCAGTATAGAGGTGATAATGGAGAGATGACCTAGTCACCTAGATAAGCAAAATAACAAGGTGTACACTATCTAAAAGGCATAAATCATGGTATAAGTGATTTTTTTAATATTTAATAAAGATAAACAACTAATTATTAATGTATTATTAAATTTCCATGGCCATTTAGGTGACTAGGCCTAGTTGCTTAGTAGGTCTATTTGTCCAATTAAGGAAGAGGTTTTTAACATAAAGGGATGCTAAGATGGTTAATTGAAGATCATTAATGATCTTGTAAAAACATTTGTGGTATTAATTCACATTTAATGACCATAATGGATAATATTTTATTTTTTCATCCTTATTTACATGCAAAAAGAGAGGTGGGCAAGTAGAGGCTTTATTAAGGCCATCATAGACATATTCTACCATTGTAACTGCCAAGAGAAGAGGTGGTTCATCAAGTTAGTGTTATCATACCTTGAATGAGGTAAATTAGGATTTAATTATCTTCTACTATAGCTTTCTATGCCACACTTCCATAAATATCATCAACCCAACATGCCTCATACATTAGAGAGGGCTAAAAGGTGGTGTCTCATGCACTATCCTTCTAATTTGAAACTAAAAAAGGAGGTCTATTGCAACATTCATGAGCTTTAGTTCTCTCTTTTTCCTCTATTCCTCTATCTCTCTTATATATTTTTCTATAGATTGGGCTTAGAAATACATTTTAAATATCCCTCTATTAGTTATGTGAAAGTGTTGCCCATTTATATCTATAACCTTTGGATAATAAAAGACTAATTTAGCCTCCTTTATGCTAGTATTCTAGTGTGTTTTTTCTAGTTAAATTTTCAAAATTCATTTATTATTTTTAATTTATATGTCCTTGTCTTCACTTAGGTACTAGTGTATTATCTTATGTAGGATATATGGTGTGTGAAGGTGTTAGTGATTGTACTCGTAGTGAAAATTGATTGATAGTGTTTAGAATCAAGCCTCTAATTCATCACCCTCGATTCATATTCATCTAGCATAACCTCCATGTGAAACACTAATGTGTAGTATTATTTTGGAGAGAGAGAGTGTTATAAATCAATATTTTTCTATCCATAAGTTTTTTTAAGGATCAAGTAGAGGAGATAAAACATATTGGTTCATCACCTCCCATAGCTTAGGTTTGTTTCATGCATTCTGCTATCCATTTTCATTAACAAGTTTGTAGGTTTAAGAGTTGAGTTTTGATGATGTATTAGGGGAGATATCTCTAAAACTAAAGATTCACCTAACCTAATAATAAACCTAAATATAGAGGTGATTCTATTATATCATCTAGATGAGACAAGTCTAAAACATCTTTACCTCAAGGGTGCAATCCAGACTGATAACAGTTTCTAGCATGCCTAGTGGGATGATAATTCAAGGAGGTTGCAACACTTAATCTCAAAATTTGGTGACCTTAAATAGACTCAATAATTTTTTTGATATATTATTATCCAAGTTTCATGCCAAAATTCATCTCAAGATCTTTATCTAGGGGCAAGATAAACTTATGTTGATAGTTCACATTGATCTTTGTTTGCTTCGTGATGTTTGATGGTTGGATATGGAAGGAATTCATGTTTTAAAATTCATTATAATCAATACTAGGATCCATAACAACCTCACTATAAGACTTACCAATCCTTTATTGACCCTTATCAGTATTCTAATGAGCCATATGAGTTATATATTTATCCACATCAAACTTATGATGAGTAGTATCATTTACATGACTTTGGTTATCCACATGATCAACTTTATTATTAGCCTCATTAGCAACCTTTATAGTAGGATTATTATCCCTCCTTTTCCCCTAAACCACCTTTTCAAGTTACACCTATTTTTTCCAATGAGTGGAATGAGATAAAAAGATCGAGTCAAATCATTGAGAATGGGTTATTGGCCTTGAATGAGTAACAAGCTTAATGTAACTAGTCATATGAGCCTCTCACTATCCTAGGTCAACCTTATTGGGCCACTCCTCCCATCTCAAGTGAAAACTAAGAAGAGAGGAAGGTTTTATAGATTAAAACAAGAAAATTCTAATCTTTCAAAGTTCCTCACATGTTCCTCAAACTCAAGTTATTCATGGATGTCTAGGTATGAAAAGAGAGAAAGAGGTTGTTAATATCAAGCCTTGGAAGTTCCCAAGTTTTTATAGTTCCTCTTCACCCCCTAAACTCACTCAAGAGCAGCCAATAAATCCTTATGTTCCTACTCCACTAGTTAGACATTATTTCCCTCCCACCATCTCCCTATTTGAAAGAAGACCTATTATTTAGAGAGCAGATGAGAAACATCTAAATGAAAAAAAGGATTTGTCAAGAAAGGATGATGAGGGTATGAACACATCACAACCTTTTTATACTAAGTAATTGAGTTTAAAAATGTATGATATTTGTGTCATTCAAGTGGAGGAACCAAATTTTCAAGATGAGAAACTTAGTAAAGTAGTATTTCATATCAAGTAAGGTCTATTAGTAGTTATAAGTGTACCCCAATAAGTTCATAGTGAAGATGTTCAAGTGATAATTTTAGAAGATTTACAACTGGAAAACCCTTAAAATGATTCTAGGGGCCAAGATGAATTAAGATCTCTAGATGAACACCATTATTTCATTAAAAATGTTGATAAAAATAAAGAAATTAAGTCTCATGTACATAGTCTTGATAAAGAAAAAGCTACTTAGAACAACCATGATTTGATTGAACAAGTCCATATGGTTTTAGACCTAATGGAACCTCCATGTTTCATAGAGGAATAAATTGATCAGCTTTTAGTACATGAGTTTAAGAGCTTGGTAAAACATTTGAATAAGGTGTGGACTCCAGTATTTTTTTCCACCCTTGATAATAACTCTATCACACCAGCCTCCATATAATTAAAAGAAGACCTAGATGATTTAGAAGAAGATGGATGACAACTATAAGACTTATTTAAATTCCTAGACAAGGGTTATATGATTTTGCAAGGATATCATGATCTGACTAAGTGTCATAAGGGAATCCTTAAAAACATGCCATACTAAGATACTATTTCACTTAATAGTGATTTATTTGATGTCTTTAGAAATGGTTACCAACTCCTTGACCAATGTTTAGACCCTGTAAAGGATGACATTCACAAAATTAATCAAAGTGAAATATTAGATGAAGAAGTTATAGTCATTAATAGTTTAGAGTCATATCTTGAGGGAGTATATTTACATTTGTATCAAGTTTACATTTTTTTTTTAAAAACATGCCATACTAAGATACTATTTCACTTAATAGTGATTTATTTTATGTCTTTAGAAATGGTTACCAACTCCTTGACCAATGTTTAGACCCTATAAAGGATGACATTCATAAAATTAATCAAGGTGAAATATCAGATGAAGAAGTTATAGTCATTAATAGTTTAGAGTCATATCTTGAGGGAGTATATTTACATTTGTATCAAGTTTACATTAATAAATATGAAGTCTTTGGTAGATATGTAGCTCCTAGAGAAGAAGAGGACCTCAATGATGATTTATATCAATACCTTGGGTCTCTTCAAGAGATTGAATCTCTAGAAAAAGAAACAATTCATATTGAAGGGCATGGACTTGAAGAGGTTAGTCAAGGAACATTAATTTAATACCATGATCAAGTTTGGATTAAATAATTTAAGCTCTTTGAAGAGCTTGATGGTAGTTCACTAGATGATAATAATCATAATGTTACCCAAGGTGATATGGAGATTTAAGAGGTATTCTTTGATGAAATACCATTTGTTGAGTTTATATCTGACGATAATCATGGGGTGGGTCCTAAATTACAAGAGAAATATGTCTTCATAGGATATTGGTTTTTAGCTATCACCTTAATTTAGAGCATAAGAAGAGGAGGGGAATCAGAGGAGAGGATGAAGACAACATGGCCAAGGTCCAAGAGGAAGTTTACCTCATGTCATTCTTCATCTCATGAATTAAATAATCTAAGAAACTTCCCCTTTGATCCAGGAGGAGGGAGATGTGTCTAGGTTAGTTATTTGTAGTAGGTTATTTTGTCTTTTTTCCAATAAATGTCTACCAACACAACTATGGTGTATTTGATTCTTGATTTATTTGGTGTGTTGGCATCTATTTTGTGTGAGTTTGAGGTTGTTGCAGTCCTTATATCTTGTAATGTGATAAGTTTGTTTAATAGACCAAGAAAATGCATTATCTTGGTTGAATTATGACTATCATGTGTGAGATGGTTGGTTCTCTTGACTAGCAGGTAGGACAACCCCTATGAGTCACCAATAATGTTGATAATTTGGCCTCCCAAGACAAATATCAACCTTTATAGCTCAAAAATTTCTCATAGGTCCATCCAAGATTGTATATGGTGATCTATAGCTTGTCATGGTCTCCTAAATGGTCTTCTTGAAAGCCTTTTTTTAGCATTGTTTAAGGTTTCATTGTATGTACTAGGGGTTGCCTAAGGAATCATCATGTGATAGCATCTTGTGAGTCATTGGGTGACATATTAGATCTTCATGGTTTATCCTTGGGTGAGTAGAAGGGTTTCATGTTCCTTTTGAATGCTAAAAAGTGGCATATACCTTGTTTGACAAATTTAACGTATTTTAATAAAAATTAAGGTATTTGGAGAAGTTAAGGTTTTTTATTCTTATTATATTTATACTTGTTTTAACCACTTATTAACTAGGGACCTTCTTAGTGAGAAGTGGATGTTTTCCAAGTCATGTTTGATGTATTTACATGAGGTCTAATGATGTACCTAATGTTGTCTTCAATGGTCTATTTTTTAATCATGTTTCAAGATCCAATTAGCCCACCAAGTCATCAAATGCCCTTTCAAACATGCCATATAGGTTGAACATCATATTATAATCCTTTGAATAGGGTGTCAAATTTAAATTAAGAGTTTTCAAAGGTCTCATAACCATTTCAAGTCATACAAAAGTGGTTTTATATTCAAAAAGAGGTCTTTTTAGGGGTTAAATATCATTTATTCATCATAAAAGGTCCCCGTACACTTAAAAATGAGCTTTTAGCTTTCCTCCATACATACCACTTGGTTTGAAAGAATATTTGACTTACCATTTCCATAATATTTGTTTATTTATGTTCCTATTATTTTTTTGGAATCATTGTTTTTGTCATTGATGTCAAATTCAAGATAGATGTCAGTTATGTCAAGATCAAAGTTGAGGATATGCATGGTGGGATGTTAGGTGTCAAAGAAGTCTCATGACAAGAGAAAATTTAGCGGAAAAATCTTGTATCTATGTTGAGAGATAATTTTATGTTAACTTTTTAAATACTTTAATGTTGGTGGCATGTCAAAATCAGGATCATGGTACAAGGTAAGCTATTATTTTGTATTAGGTGTCTTCAGAAGCCTAATATAGTCCTAAGAGAAGGCATATGCATAAATCATAGTAAATCTTGGTGATTTGTGTTAGTAAAATAATAATAGAGTTAAAAAATATATTTAAACATGATAAAGAGGAAAATAATCCTTTAGATGAGTTTCAAGGTCAAGTCTTAAGGCTTAGTCCTCACATGATGACTAGTGAGGAGGCATAGGCTTGATAGCATGATGAGCTGAGAAATATGAGATTTTTGTGAATTATTTTGGTAGTGTGTGAGAATTTTATGAGTTAATTTTACATGTGTATTATTTATTTATAGCATTAAAATAAGTTTCAATGTGCAATCATGGTCTTTGTATGACTGGCAGTTCAAAGCCTAGTGTGCAAAGAGACCTAGTGTGATTTAATGAGGGATCAATTTGATTTATCAAAGTATTGGATATATTTAAATATTTTAAATAAGTTTTATGTGTTTTTTTAAGTTTTAAAAAAAAATTAATTCATATCCTAAACAAGAAAGCATGAGAATTGGTAATAAGGTTTTCTATGTGCACATAATTTCGTGTTATAGACCCGAGAAGGAATTTATTATGCTCATTGGCATGTTAAAAATTTTCATGTGATATTTATAAGATCATGTAAGTTAGGTAAGGTAACTATATTCATTTTCTTGGCATTTATTTTAAATTTTATGAGAAATCCTTTATGAATGATTATTATGAAGGGAAACTAGTCAAAACCCTCATAAAACCCTCATAATGACCTAATAGGAAAGATCTTGTATATTTTGGATTATAATTATTTTTTTGACATATTTTTATGTTTGGAACATATAAATTAATATTAAAATTTTATCCAATTGGTTTTGGTTTGTCATGACAGTGAGTAGAAGCTAAAGAAAACCCCTTATTTCTTAGAATTTTGATGTAAAAAGTAGGGTTGACAAGGTCAAAGCATGAAAATGGATGGAGGATTATATGATAATTTTATTTATTTAACATGTAATTTTATGATCATTTTTAAGGCCTAAAATTTTATACATTTATCATGGAAATTGACCTATCTCTAAATAGGCCTAATGAGCAAGATAGTGAGAAAACTAGGCAAGAATGAGAATGAGATTAGGGATTGGTTGTAGAGGATTAGGGATGGATAAAAATAAGTTAGGTAATTTTTAAATACATATAAATCATATCCACCTTATTTATAAGTTTTTATTATGCACACAAACATGCTAAAATTTATTCTCAAAGTGATGTGTCTAACACAGTGAAGTCTATGTAGGGTGAAGATGTGAGATTGGTATGTAAGAGCAATATGGATATTAAAAAATTTAATATATATTTTAAAATATTATATAATAATTATAAATGTTCTTAAATCCATTTTAATATCATAAAATTGTTCCCACAGGTGTTTTAATACTTGATCTTCCTGACTATGTTTTTGAGGTTATAGGTAGTTTTGTGTGTGAGAGTGAGAATGTTGTTTTTTAGTGTTTTTTCATTGTTTTTAAGAATTAAATGCACATTAATTTTTTATATAGGTATTATATAATAATTTTAACACATTTTATATATGATAAAATCTTATAAAGGTGTTAAAATTCAAAGGTTGTTGACTATGTTTTTGAGGTATGTGTGTAATTGTGAGTGAGCATATAAAGGTGGTTAGTTAGAGGTCTTTTTACATTTTTGATGAATTATAATTAGAATTATGTTGAACCTAAGTATTTTTTATTATAACCTTATAGTTTTTTAGTATGTTTATGTGTAAAAATTGAGTATATGATTTGATTTGCAAGACAGACTTTCTAGGAGTAAGAAGGATTTTTGGCAAGTAGACCTAATTGGGTGATTCAAGGAGTGAAATGAGACAAAGTTGGGGGCATAATGTGAGATTATAAATGGTTTATTTGAGTCATTTTTTAATTTTTTAAACCATTTTTTTAGGATTAAATTTTTCCAATAAGGTCTAAGTGAAATGTGTGCCTAGAGAAGGCCTAATTGCATTAGGCCTTTATTAGGTCTAATGGTGGTTTTATCCCTTAAGGGTAATGACTGGCATATGTGGTGGTTTTTTAACTTTTTAAACATGTATATTGATCTATTTAAATTATTATCCAATTAATTGTGAGGTTATTGGCTAAACAAGATGGGTAAGAACAAGAGTCAAGTATAAAGACAAGGCCTAATTTGACTAGTTAGAGAATTGAGAATATGAGCGAATGATATAGAGTTTTGGAAAATAGGTAAAGGGATTTAATATCATCATGTAGGTGTTAATAATATTACATGAATATATACATATGTTTATAGAGGTTTTTAGCAAGGTCATTTGACCTAATTCTACCAAGGAAAGGGTCAGTTGAGTGAGAAGGCCTAATAGGCCATTTGAGTAAGATAGAAGAGTGAGAAGAGAAAAAGAAGGAGGTCATCTTAAGTTGAGTAAGAAAAATGTGTCTAATTTTTATTATATATTCAAGTTATTTTATTTTTTTATGGGTTACTGACGGGGTTGGAGCCTCCTTGTATGTTGGAGCTTGTTAAAGGACTAGTTGAGTTGGTACTTGCTTAGTGAGGGGTTGGTGCTCCTTGTAGGGTTGGTGCCTCACTAAATTTTTGATTAATTTTTTATATTAATATAATATAATATATACATAAATTTTTTTAATCCCAAAATAGGGTTTCCCACATATATTTTATGCTCTAATTTTTTTGCTTTCATAGATGTTTATGTATGCATTGATTATTATATGTAAGTGAATGAATGATTCATGAATGTTAAGTGAAATTAGAGGAATATTTTAAGAAAAATTATTCATCTCCCCCATCTCATTATTTATACTTATAACGTTTTGTATTATATAAGGTCCTTTGAAGGAGGTATTACAACCTAAAGGGTATTGTAAGCAAGCAAAGATGGCTAGTCAAGCACAAGGTGGTTTTTATATAAGCAAAGATCCATTATTTCATGGATCCAATTATTATTTTTGGAGTGTTAGCATGAGGAAATGTCAGATGTATTAATGTCATGATGTTTTTAAATTAGTCTTAGATGGATATACTATACCCCATAATCCTCCTACAAATGTAGTAGGCAAGAAAGTTAGTGACAATAACTCAAAAGTAATGAATAGTATTATGTGTGGTCTATCAGAGGTATTACTTATGAATATGATGCATTATATGTCTACCAAATAAATGTGGTAGGGAAACTAAAACTCCAAGTTCAAATAGGCCAAGTTACAAACCCATAAAATAAAATTTAAAAGCCTAAAAATGAATGAAGATGAGACCATTGTATCCTACTTGTTGAGGGTTTATCAAGTGGTCAAAATCATAAGAAGTATAGGTGAATATTTTAAATAATATATTTTTTTTCAAAAGCTTTTGATATCTCTAACTACCAAATTTTATTGTAAGGTATATGTTGTTGAAGAGATGCAAGATTAAGACAAGATAGAGATGGATGGAATTCATGGCACCCTAATCACCTATGAGATTAGGAAAAGTGAAGGAAGACCTAAAAATAAGTAATTTTAATTTAAGGAAGAAATAAATCCAAAGGAGAAGAAGACACAAGGTAGAAATTCAAATACAATGATGAATCTTATATTGATGATGATGAGTTGATAGTTATGTTTGTAAGAAAGTTGAATATAGGTTCAAGTAAATACAAGGTAAACCTACCTTTTAAATGCTTAACATGTGGAGAGATAGGACACTTTGATATAAAAAAAAATCCCTCATAATCATAAGGCTAAGGATTATGAAGAGCATGATGAAGGTCATGATGATTATAAAATGTCTTATAGGTTTGATAAGAGAAAGACAAGTTTTAGAATCTATGATGATAAGAAGAGGTTTCTCAAAAAGAAAATAAGATTATGAGAGTGACCATGAAGGTGATGGCCCTGATCTCAATGAATTTTTTTTCATGGCTAAAGAAGCAATATTATCAAATCAAGAATATTCCATATGGATTGGAGGTGTTGTTGGTGATTCAGATGAAGAAGGAGATGAGGTGGAATTTGAGGCTGAGTTAATGAATACTCTAGAATAATTGAAGATGGTAAAGAAAAATAATAGGGTAATAGGTCTCTTATTAAATATTATTAGGATAAAATCAACTTGTTTGAAGCTAGACTAAATAATAACTCCAAAGAACAAGAGGAAATAGTCAAACAAGTGGAGACTCAAATTGAGATTGTGACTGTTAGTCTAAAGACCAAAGAAGAAGAATATACAAGGTATAACTGAATTTTATTCCTTAATATCTGAGATGGATCATGAATTAATTAAGGTTAAGTCCTTTTTTAGGTTTGAAAAGAATAACAATGATCTAGACAACATTCTAAGTAGTCAAAAGACTACTAGTGACAAAACACACCTTGGTTTCAATTGAGACAAAGAGATGAACACTAATGTGATAAAGAAGGTCAATAATTAATTAAATAATGAAGGTGGTAGGATAATAAAGGATAATACTATCAATCAACCTAATTTTATAAGGTATGTTAACCCCTCAATGGCTATTATTATTCATGCAAGCAATTTGGACATAGATAAAGGTATTGTAGAGGGCCCTCCAAGAATGAATATGCATAGAACTATGATGAAAGTAATTAGTAAAGAGGTATGCATAATGGTGTGTTTAAATCAAGAGGAATAGTGTCTTTAAATTTTCATAAAGTTAGTCATATTACAAAGTACTATAAGAATGGATTCTCAAGACTAAACAAGAAGGTTGAGAACCCTAGAATACAAGAAAGAAGAAAAGACAATAAGTGGAAACCCAAGGTAGATAAGGTTGATGACATGTTTACAAGTCTAAGTGGAATATTTTCCATGGTATATCATATTCAAGATGCAAAATAGTACCAAGAACTCTCTCTATCATCTCAGATTATTGATGAAGGAGACAAGATCAATAGAATAATCTATGATGTTATTCCAACAAAGATTGAGGAGGTCAAGACAAAAGGACTATTTAATAATAAGAGGATGATGAAGAAATTTTATTCTAGTAAGGACATGGAGACCTAGGAATATCTTAATTTTATGTTGTTCTAGTTCTCTAGAGTAGAGGTGACTCCATTAGGCTTCATGGAGGCACTCAGCTAGTAAGAAAGAAACATGAAGGATGCTCAGTCATGGGGGGATTTTTGTGGTCTTTTGGTGAATTTAAAAATAAACATTCACTCAAATATCTACTATAGGTATGATTAAAAGAGAAAGGTCATAAAACATTTTGTATGATGACTTGATCAAACCAAGTCACAGTCTTAAAAATGTCTAAAATTATCACGGAAACAAGGGGAACCAATCATGCTCCAAGAGTAGGTATGCAAGCCTGATCTATGATAAGTTTGTTTGAATATAAAAAGTTGTGTTTTTTTAGGTTCAAGGATCAGATAGTTGATAATAAGATTACCCTTTATCACTAATACCAAATGGGTATAAAGTTCATGTTTAGAAGAAAGACCAAGTATCAAAGAAGATCCATCTTGAGAAAATGAGAATCATTTGACTTATTAGAGTGTTCTAAAATCAATGAAAAATGTAGATATTTTTTAGGTATGTTCATATTATTGGTTTTGAAGAATTGTTGTCATTGATGTCAAAGTCAAGATAGATGTCAGTTATGTTAAGATCAAAGTTAAGGCTATGCATGGTGAGATGTTATGTGTCAAAGAAGTCTCTTGACAAGAGAAAATTTAGGGGAAAAATCTTATCTCTATATTGAGAGATAATTTTAAGGAAACATGGTAATTCCTCTAAGGTTAATGGCATGCCAAAGTCAGGATCATGGTACAAAGTAAGATATTATTGTGTACTAGCTATTTTGAAAACCCTAATATAGTCCTAAGAGAATGTGTATTCATAAATAATAGTAAATGTTGGTGAATTATGTTATTACATGCATAAGAGAGTGAAAAAGTCTATGCAAACATGAAAAAAATGCAAAGAAGCCTTCATATGAGTTTCAAGGTCAAGTCTTGAGGCTTAGTCTTCACATAAAGACCTAGTGAGGAGGCACCGGCTAGATAGCATGATGACTTGACAAATATGAGACTTGTGTGAAGTAGGTTATTAGTGTGTTATAATTATATTAGTTCATTTTACATGTGTATTAGGTATTGAGAATAGTGTAAAAATTTTCAAGGTGTGATCATGGTCTTTATATGACTGGCAGTTCAAGGCTTAGTGTGCAAAGAGACCTAATATGACTTGATGAGGGGTCAAGATCATTTACCAATGTGAAACATATATTGAGATAATTTAAATAAGTGTGATGGTTTTTTTTAATTATTTTAACCAAGTTTAAAGTCATATCCTAAAGGATAAATAACTAAAAATTGGTGATAAGGTTTTCTATGTGTATAGAATTGGGTGTTACAGACACAAGAAGGAATTTTTTATGCTCATTTGCATGTGTATAATTTTCATGAGATCATAGAAAACTCATGGAATTTGTGTAATGTCCCTATTTTTATTTTATTGTATTTTTTTTGGATTTGAGGGGAAATCTTTTATTAATGATTGCTAAGAAGGGAAACTAGTCAAAACCCTCATAATGACCTGATAGGAAAGATATTATAAATTTTAGATCATAACGGTTTTTTTGACCTATTTTGATGTTTGTAACATGTAAAGGACTCTTCCAAGTTTCTCCATGTGGTTTTGGTTTGTCATCATAGTGAGTAGAAGCTATAGAAAAACCCTTGTTTCTTAGAATTTTGATGTAGTAGGCATGGTTGACTAGGTCAGAGCATGAAAATAGATAGAGGATGATGTTTGATAATTTTATTTTGTGCCAATGTAATTTTATGAGAAGGATATAGATCTAAACCATGTTAAACTATTCATATAAGTTGACATATCATTAAACAGGCCTAATGAGTAAGATAGTGAGAAAACTAGGTAAGAATAAGAATGAGATTAGGGTTTGGTTATAGAGGATTAAGGAGGGATAAAAATGGATGAGGTCATTTTTAAATACCTATACCTCATATCCCCCTTATTTATAAGTTTTGGAATTGCACACAAACATGCTAAATTTTCTTCTCAAAGTGAATTTTCTAACATAGTGATGTCTATGTAGGGTGTGTTGATACCTAAATATGTAACCCAAATGCCCAGAGTGTTTAAGAAACACTTATAATTTTAGAGTTCATAATAAATCAATGAATGAGTTGTAGGTTATGATAATCTTGTTATCTATTGGTGGAATAGAGGCAGAACAAGTGACTATTTCATAATATTTATAAAATTTGGTGGTTGGAAGCCACCATGGCCAAATAGTAGATCTATATAAAATATTTAGTATACTATGATAATGATGGTAAATAATGATCAATAAATGATATAATAACTAATATAAAATGGATATTTATAATGTAAATTAAAGTAAGGTGATCTGGTTAAAAAAAAGCAAAAGGAAGTGTAGGGTAGAAAAGAAAGATGTTGTTGGTCTTTGTTCCAAACATCATGATAAAGTTTATATTTCATCTAGGCATACACTAAACCAATGTATAACATGAAAAAAAAAATCCCCAAATCCTATCACATATCAAACAAACTCCTAAGGAAGGTGGAAATAATGCAAATAAGAATTTGGTTCACTTTAAATATTTACCCCTACAAGCAAACAACATTAGCCCAAATGTAAGAAAACAAAATGAGCCTAAATACTTTATTCAACATACCATTGACACAAGTTAAAAAATATGAAATCAAATGTACACACCAAAGATTCATAAGAACCATTCAAATCTAGAAATTAGAACAAATAAGTGAGAGAAAAGCCATGATAATAATGAACAAAACAAATACTGTATAATCTTTGTAAAATTACTTGCTTATATTAATTTATCTAAGTTTACAAAGTAATTTTGGCTCTAATAACTCCCTCCCTTTTGATAATTGATAATGCTTCTTATATAAGATATATGCATCATGTTGGTCAATCTTATCCAATTACATTTGTACAAGTGTATAGGACAAGTGTCCTTTCTGTTACATTCTAGAACAAATGACCTTTTCCTTTTAATAGATTAGTCCATAGGAAATATATTTCAATAATTAAACATGGTCATGAACTTCTATTAAAATTCTCACTAGTGATTCACAGTCTAATTCTAAATTGAATTAAACTTGCACTAGTGATAGTTCAATTTCTCAAGGTTAATTTATGGTGATCATAGGGTTGAATTAAGGTTTACCTAAAGATTTCATAGTACTCAAATGGTGGAAAAATTTGGACTTAAGTGATCATTTATGCCTAAGGTTATTGTATTTGTATTTTTCTTTTCATGGGTCCACTATATCTTTAGTTCCTATTGTTTTTCTACTTATGTGGTGTCATCCTAGCATCTACATGGCATCCATGTGACACTTTCATGGTAAAATTGTATATCAATGTTTAAAAACATGATTGTTTCCATTTGAAAATATACTTTTATCTCACATCATTAGATTATTTTACATGGATCAATGATGCTCATTGATCTCAATCCCAAAATTTTAATGCCATTGGCCACAATATGTATTTTCCATCAAGGTTATGCCACTTGGTATTCTTGCAAACCTCTTGAGCCTCATTGAAAAGTCTAACTCAATCTCAATCTATTCAATCAATTCTATCCAATAAATGTAGCTTGTTAAATCTTGATCCAAGAGGTAGATCACCATTGGATGCTCAATATCCTTTTAATGAAATAGTGACACCTATCACCACCTTGTTTATCTTGGAGACCTTCACTGAAGCTTTGACTTTGTATGCACCATCAGATCATTTTCATATGAACAAACATGAATTGCATATCTTGTAGAGATACATAATGTTTAAGTAGGGTTCAAGGAACATTTAGAACTTATCATAAATTTGTCATATTATGATTTTATTTAATTTTAAATAAACATGAATTAAGACCTTAGGCTAAAAATATTTAATCTAAGCTTTAAGCATAATGAAAATGACCCCACGAAATAAAAGAGACATAGCATAATGTTTTTAGCCTAAGCTAGAAACATAATAAAAAGGGACCCTATAAATAGAAGACATGACATAGGGTTTAGTCTAAAGTTTTTATTGCATAAATGTAATTTAAAACTTTAGGCTAAGTCTAGGATATTAAAGGGGACCCCGCATGGAAATTAAGCTAAGTCTATAGCATGAATAATTATTCTTATACAAGTTAGAATTTAGTTCAAAAGGGGACCTACGTTAAAGCCTTATATTATGGCATTAGCATGGCTAAAAATATATGTAGTTAATCTTTGATAGGACATAGGCTAAAAAATATTAATTTTGATGTTGAAGTGCAAAGCCCTAAACATTTTCACCCACAAAATGAGATTCCATTGAGCCTACAAAACACAAGTAATCAATTTTTAGCAACCTCGAATGGGATAAAAGCATGATCATTTAAAACATCAAGGACCAAGCAAAAGACTTTTTATTAAGGCCTTAGCAGTATTAATAAATACAATTAGGACCTAAGTTAAATTTTTAAACTAAGTCTATATTAAAATGATTCATATGTAAATTTGAATCCCCTTTTAAGAAAACCTAGTCTAAACATTCTACGACTAAGGTTTTACATGTTTTAGATATGGATTCAATTAATTAATTAAAGCCCAAGGATTATTCAAAGTAAAGATTTAAATTATGAATATCAGATATTGTATATTCTAGATGGACTCCATGAATCCTATCACTAGAAGCATCCTTTTAGGCTGCCACTACTGTAAATCCCATTAAATTTTTCATTGATAGATTATGGGTTAATTCATCTTTGATTAGACACTCATATGATTCAAATAGGAAAAAATTAGGACTTTCATATGTTTTTAAGGGCCCTTTCAATGTTTAAGTAGGTTTGAAGGAAGCTTTAATGGCATCCCTATGTTTAACTTACAAGCTTAGACTATATTCAAACATGTTTATTTATGTCTCCATCACCAACAAGTTATATCCTCTTCAAAGTCAGCTTTACCTCGCACCGTTAGATCATTTTTCATGGATAAATATGGTTTATTGATCTCTAAAAGGCGATCAATCTTTAATTTATACTAGGCCCCAGGGTTGTGCCACTTGGTGGTCTTATGGGCCTTCTAAGCTCTATTTATTGTTAGTCTAGTCGATTCACATGCTTTCACCATGTGGTCGTATCATATTTGATCATAGCTTCATTGAAAAGTTTTAACTTGCCTTACACCATTAAGTCTTGATTGGGTGAGTAAACATACATCATTTATTTTTGAAAAGTTCTCGAGTTTTAACATTACTCTTTTAAAGTCTTGGCTTGTTATGCTATGTTGATTAGATGTGTATATTGTAATGTATACCATCGATCATCTGGAACTTGCTTGATATTTAAGCTGGGGACCATGCCTTGACTTTTAAATATTATCCTCACTTCATCAGATCTTGAATTGTGAGCAAATGTGAGACATAGGTTGTCATCCATGGGGTCAAATGTGATTAGTTCCTATAACCATAAAAATTAATTATGAAAGCTTAGGAAATATATAAAGATTTAGACAAATGTTTTATTTTATTAATAAATATGAATACTTTAGTCAAATTTTTTAAAGCTATGTTTACAACATGTAAAGAGGACCCCTTATAATTAAAAGGGACCAAGTCATGAATATTATGGACCAAGTCTATAAACATAGAATAAACGGACCCTATGAAAAAGATATAGTATAAATTCTTAGGCTAAGATTTTTATCATATTAATAAATATGATGAACCTTAGGATAATAATTTAGGCTAATCCTTATAAAAAAGGGACCATATGATTACTTGGACCAAGATAGGATAAAAAGGAATAAATGGATCATGGGACATAAAAGAGACCAAGCATATGATTTTTAGTCTAAGGTTTGGTTGTGTTAAAAAACATGACCAAGCCTTAGGGTAAAAATTAGACTAGGTTTATGGTATGATTAATTTTTCCCCACTTAAAATTAAATAAAAGTCTCCCACCAAATTTAAATTTGAATTAAAAGGTCTAGGTAAAACATTAGGCTAAGGTTTCATCAATCCAAACATGAATTTAATTAATCAATTATAAACTAAGGGTATTAAATGATCTATTTAACATTGAAGCACAAAACCCTAAGCATGTTCACTCCCAAATGGGCTCCATTAAACCTATAAATTAGAACATTGATATTCAATGTTAGCACCTTAGATAATATTAAAGTAGAACCATGAACAAATAATTCAGCCAGACCATGGTGTGGATGATCTTAAAATATAAATAATGTGCAAACATGCTAGTGACACTCTGATCAAGTGGATTTTCAATTTTAAGGTAGAAATTTATACAATTTGACTCAAGGGTCCCCATTTTCTAGAAATGGGGGCATGCTGACCTCAACAAATGGTGACTTCTAGGGTAAACATAGTAATATGTTAAAATATAAAGACTCTATCTTAGACTAATAATTAAGTTACTTATTCCATTTATTCAGACACCATTATTAAGATAAATTCATAGTTAGAACAAATCTTGCACATGCAAAATTAGGATCAAACATCAAAATCTCATTCATGATGTGTGTGTGATTTGATTCCACTTATTGATTGCCAAAGGATTTAGAGAATAACTTCCAGGTTCATGACTTTAATCATTAATATTGAATTTCATCATGTTTGAGTATTCATTAAGAACCATGATTTAGCTCAAGAAAATCTTGGGCATTGCTCTACTACTAACCAAACATCCACATCCCTAACAAAGATGTCTTTGGGTTCACTCAAGCCCTTGATCCATTGTTAGCTAGGCATCCATAGCCCTAGTTGAGATTACCTAAATCATCTCTGCTTAGAAATCTTTTTATTTTGAAATAAGCTCTTAATTTTTTATTTTTTAGATCATTCTTGGCTTTCCAACAAAGGTTGGGAACTAGGTTAACTAGGTTTAGGTATTTGGTCAAGTTTTTGATTTTTAGATAATCATCCTTGGTTGTAAACTTTGTCCTAAGAAATTAATGTTTTTTAAGTGTGAGCATGAATATGTCATAATAAGTTAAGATTTCATCCCACATGTTTGATCCTTTTTAAAACCAAGATTAGACTAGAATAAGTTTAAAAATCTCAAGGAATAATTAACTTATCCATCATTCTTTTCTATCTTCTCTAAACTACAACATCAATCTCATATTTAAACAATCCCTGATTAAACAATGTTGAGAAGTCATACCTACATTTATGAATTCTAAAGTTTCTTGAGTAATATAGATAAAACTTGAGCTAAGAATTATCTAAGAGGATTTATTTAAAAGTAAGGAACAAAGCAAGATAAAAAAAATAAATATAAATATACATTATATACAAACAAGGGACATGAAGTAAAAAACAAGACTCAAAGAACAATAAATAAACTAAACTAAGCCCTATACTAACTACACAAAGTAATTACCTCCTAGATCAAATGGAAAATTATTTATTCAACTATAGAACCTTGAACCATGATTACTTCCATTTAATGGTATCTTCTTGTGGATAAGACCACTTGTATGCTTGTGTCCTTTAAGTGGTGTATCTTAGTCTTCTATCAACATTCTCAGATGCATGGATCAAAGATATGAATCTAAGACCCAATCATCCTCTTCCCAAATTATCTTGATTTGTAGTAGGAGTGAAAATTATTCTTCATCCATAGATAGGTAGTGTCTTATATCATCCTCGCTCAATAATGTTATCTCAAATAGTATCCTTAGATTGATGTCTTAATGGGGTTATTTTTGAGGTGGACATGGACTATCAGTCTTTGCAAAAAAATCTTCCAAGTCATCCAAAAAGGCTTATTCATCTTGATCAACTGAATGATGCTCATTTGGAATATTATCATCAAAGACATGCTAGTCCCATACTCCTAACCTCTTAATGAATTCATATGACAACTCCTGATCAGTTTCACCCACTTCATCTTCATCCTCAGTAAAGAAAGGCAACTCTTCTATCCATTAAGGCTCTAACTTATCTTGGTTTAGGACCTATAGATAATATCATCTTCTAAAAACTCTATTTCATTATTAAAATCCTTAGATAAATCATCCATGTGTTTTTTAACCTATCATTTACCATCTTTAGTTATTTAATCCCATTTAGGAAATCATGGTATGACTTCTACCCATTATCATCTTCTTCAAGGGTATTCTCCATTTTAGAAATAAATCCATGTGGGTTATCTTTTTGGCCACCTTATAAAAAAATATCATTATGTACTTGATCTATATCCATTTCTATCAACTTTTCTTCTTCATTTCTATATGTGCTAAGGATGATTTCTTTTTGGTCTTTAATTATAATCTCTTTTACATCTTTATGAGTACAACTCATCTCAGATGTAACTTCTTTAATTGCATCATCTTCATCTTCATCTTCAAATGGGAAATCAAAGGCCTACATGAAAGATTTATAAGTTCATACAAAGCCATATATCTCTATAGTATTGTCTTGGTTAGGCATAATTTTTGAGGTTTTAGAAACATTACAATGATCAAGTAAATGTATATCACAAAAAATAATTTGTACATTTTCAATTGATCCATTATTATTGTTATCATGAAACATGTTTGGAGGCCTATTGAACCTTTGGTAAGAGTAACCCATGTTAGAATTTTACCCACTATTTTTAACTTGTTTTTGTAAGTAAATAAAGTTAACACTCAGTTCTTGCACCATTTCTAATATCAAGTCATTTGAATTTTTTGTTGTCTCAGGCTCATGAATTAGAACATTACTACTAGTTGTGGCACTAGAATTATGTGGTTTTATGGATGGGATCCACTTGTAGGGCCATTTAGGAACTCTAGGTTTTTTCCAGGATATGTATGATTCAAGGGCAATTGGTTATAAAACTAGTGTTAAGCAGGTATAGTAGGATTGACATTCATGATGGGCTAATTTGAATTGGCATTAAGCATGGAATATGTCATCTGACCTTGGGGCTATATTTGATCATGAATAATCATGGATTCATAGTATGCCTAAGTAAATGTGTTTATGACTGGAAGAGACCTTTTCAAGAACATGGAGGTCATGGTATCTATAGCATGCTTATAAATTTCTAAGGCTAAAGCCTCATTGGGTCTATAAGGGGCCATGGTTCTACTAAACATTTTTTGTAACCAATCATTAAAGGCTCTCATGGTTTCATTAACATCACTTTTAATTGTGGTGAACTACTGATACAAGACACATGGAATAATGATTTTACCAAATTGATCAATAAAGATCTTGTTAAAATCATCCCAACTAGCAATATAATCCTTTATAAGGTTAAGGAACCATTTATATACAACATCTTTGAAACTAAATAGAAATAATCTACATGCTACATCCTCATGAATAACAATCAAGAGTCTCAAATCAGCCTTAAATATTTTAACATGTTATTCAGTAGTGATAACTTGATTAGGACTGAAAGAAGGTAAATACTTTTCAGGGTTTCTAGGGAGATCATGTAATATACCTGACATGTTGATTGAAGAACCACCTAGCCAAGCCATACCTTGAACACATGAGTACCTTAAACTGGTGAAGTGTTTGAGATGTTGGGAATTTAGCTCACCTAATCTTCACTTTGGGAAATTATAACTTGTGGCCTTGAAACATATTTAAAATATTATGTATTAAATTGCTATTTACAAATTACAATGATTAAGTTTGCATTTTAAGCCAAATTTTCAAAAATATATGTAAAACATGACTATCATCAACTAAATAGGCTCAAAGATACATCTAAAATTATGAATGAAAGGGATATTTACATCTCTAAGCTTGAATAAACTCAAATTTGAAAATTATAAGTCAATATTTGTAGAAAATTGGTATTATTAACCTTAAATGTGGGAAATACATAAACCATAAACTACCTTTGCACAAATATATATGGATCTTCAAAGAATAGTGATCTTTGTCTAAGGAAGCATAATTTTTTTTCAAAGACCATAAATATAAATGATATTCACACAATTATGCTAAAATAAACACAAATATGTAAATAATACACCAATATTTGATCAAAATACACTAGAATTAGCAAATATTCTACAAATTCACAAAGATCTTACTAAAGGCCCTCCTTCTAGCATCAACAAAGATCCTCATATTAATGCCTAAATATGTACCACAGGTGATAGAGTGTTTATGAATCACTTCTAATTTTATATTTCCTAATAATTTAATGCATGAGTTTTAGGTTGTGATAATCCTATTATTTCTTGGTGGAATAGAGGTAGAACAAGTGGCTGTTTCACAATATTTATAAAAGTTGGTGGTTGGGAGCCACCATGGCCAAATAGTAGATCTATGTCAAATATGTAATTTACTACTCTAAGGATGGTGAAATATTATAAATAACTAATCTAAGATGGATATTTATAATGTAAATTAAACTAATGTGATCTAGTTTTAAAAAAATCAAAAGGAAGGGTAGGGCAAAAAAGAAAGATGTTGCTGGTCTTTATTCTAGAAATCATGAAAAAGTTTAGATTTCATCTAAGAATTTACTTAACCAATGTGTAACATGAAATATATTAATCCCAAATTCTATCACACATTAGGAAAACTCTTAATGATGGTGGAAATAATGTAAATAAGAACCTCATTCACTTTAAAGATTTACCCCTACAAGCAAACATGACTAGCCCAAATGCAAGAAGAGTAAGAAAAAGAAATGAACCTAAAGACTTTAAGTCAACCTAGCATTGTCATAATTTAACAACTCTACAATCAAATGTACACATCAATAATTCATAAGAACATTCAAATCTAGAAATTAGAACAAATAATTGAGAGAAAAGCCATTAGAATAATGAATGCAAACAAATACTAGACAATATTTTTAGAATTCATTGCTTATATTAATTTCTCTAAGTTTACAAAGTAATTTTGGCTCTAAGAACTCCCTCCTTTTTGAAAATTGACAATGTTCCTTTTATAAGGTACAAGGTAGTATGTCAATCAATCTCTTTGAATTACATTTGTACAAGGGTATAGGACATGTGTCTTTTCTATTACATTCTAGAAAAAATGACCTTTTCCTTTTAATAGATTTGTCCATAGGAAATCTATTTCACTAATTTCATGTGGTCATGAATTTTTATTAAACTTCTCATTAGTGGTCCATAGTCTAATTTTGAATTGAATTAAACTCACACTGGTGATAGTTCAATTTTTCAAGCTTGATGTGTGGTGATCATAGGGTTGAACTGAGGCTTACCTAAATATTTCATAGTACTCAAATGGTAGAAACATTTGAACTTAAGTGAGAATTTATGCCTTAGATCATTATATTTTTATTTTCATGGGTCCACTAGATATTTAGTTTCTATTATTTTTATACTTATGTGGCATCATCCTAGCATCTACGTGGCATCAATATGGCACTTTTATGGAAAAAATATCTCTCAATGTTTAAAAACATATATGTTGCCCTTTGAAAATTTGTTTCTATCTTGCACCATCAGATTATTTTGCACAAATCAATGTTGCTCATTGATCTTTATCCTGAGATTTGAATGCCATTAGCTGAAATATATATTTGGCCCTAACATTGTGCCACTTGGTAATCCTATGGTCTCATAAGCCTCCTTGAAAATTCTAACTCGATATCACTCCATTTGATTGATTTTATCTGGGTAAATGCATCCCATTATATCTCAATCCTAGACGTGGATCACTATTAGATGCTTAATATCCTTTTTTTAAAAATGTGACACATGTCACCACATCACTTTTCTTGGAGCCCTTTGTTGAAGCTTTGAATTGGTACGCACTGTCAGATCATTTTCGTGCAAGCAAACATGGATCATAGATCTTGAGGAGATGCACAATGTTTAGGTAAAGTTCAAGGAAAATTTAGAACTTAGCATTAATATTTCATACTATGGTTTTATTTCATGTTAAATAAACATGACTTAAGAACTTAGGATAATAATATTTAATCTAAGTTTTGAGCATAATAAAAATGACCCCATGAAATAAAAGAGACATAGTGTAAATTTTCTAGCCTAAGATGGAAACATAATAAAAAGGGACCCTACGAATAGAAGACATGAAATAAGGTTTATCCTAAGGTTTTTATTTCATAAATTCAATTTAAAATTTTAGGCTTGAACTAGGATGATAAAGGGGACCCTGCAAGGAAATTAAGCACCTATAACATGGATAATTTTTCTTATACAAGTTAGAATTTAGTTCAAAAGGGGGCCTAGCTTAAAGGCTTAGATTATGGATTTGGCATGGCTAAAATTATATCTATTTAATCTTTCATAGGTCGTAGGATAAAAAATATTACTTTTTACATTGAAGCACAAAGCCCTAAGCATGTTCAACCCCCAAATGAGATTTTATTGAGCTTGAAAAACATAAGTAATCAATTTTTAGTAACCTGAGATGAGATAAAATCATGATCATTGAAAACATAAAGGACCTAGAAAAAGACTTTTTATTAAGTCCTTAGCATTATTAATAAATACAACTAGGACCTAAGTTAAGCTTTTAAAATAAGTCTAAAATAAAATACTTCCTATGTAAATTTGAATCCTCTTTTAATAAAACCTAGGCTAAACATTCTAAGACTAAGTTTTTACACATTTTTTTATATGGATTCAATTAATTAATCAAATTCTAAGGATTACACAAAGTAAAGATTCAAATTATGAAGATCACATCTTGTCCATTCCAAATGGACTCCATGAATCCTTGTCACTAAAAATATCCTTTTAGGCTACCACTATTGTAAATCCTATTAAATTACCCACTAATGAATTTTAGGTTGAGTCGTCTTTGAATAGACACTCATATGATGTAAAAAGGAACAAAATAAGACTTTCATACATTTTTTATGGCCCTTATGATGTTCAAATAAGTTTATATGAAGCTTTAATGACATCCTTATGTTTAAATTATAAGCTTAAATTATATTTGGACATGTTTATTTGTCTCCATCACCATAGAACTCTATATCCTCTATAAAGTCAGCTTTACCTCATGTTTTTAGATTATTTTACATTGATCAACATGTTTCATTGATCTCTAAAATGTGATCAATCTTTAATCTATAATAGACCCCAAGGTTGTGCCACTTGGTGGTCCTACATGCCTTCCGATATTAGTATCTTGTTAGTCTATTTAGTAAACACACTTTTACCATGTGGTGGTATCATATTTTCTCATAGCTTCATTGAAATTTTTTTACTTGCCTCACACCATTATATATATATTAGTTGAGTAAACATGTGTCATTGATTTATGGAAAGTGCCCAAGCTTTAACATGACCCTGTTGAAGTCTTGGCTTATTATGCTTTGTCAATTGGATGTGTACATTTTAACACATACCATCAATCATCTAGAAATTGATAAATATTTAATCTAGGGACCATGCCTTGACTTTTCAACATTACCCTCACTCTGTCAGATCTTGATTTGTGAAAAAATGTGAGCCATAGGTTGTAATTTGTGGGGCAAATTTGATTGGTTCCTGCAACCATAAAAATTAATTATGTAAGATTGGGAAATACATAAAGCTTTGAACTAATGTTTTACTCATATTAATAAATAAAAATAATTTAGTCAAAGGTTTTTTAGATAAGTTTATAATATTTAAAAAAGACCCCTTCGAATTAGAAAGGACTAAGGAATGAATATTATGGACCAAGGCTATAGACATAGAAAAAAGGGACCCCATGAAAAGATAATGCATAAAGTCTTAGGATAATGTTTTTATCATGTTAATAAACACTATGAACCATAGGATAATACTTTAGGCTTAGCCTTATAACAAAGGGACCATATGATTACTTGGATCAAGATAGGATAAAAGGGAACAAAGGGATCATGGGACATAAAAGAGATTAAGCATAGGATTTTTACCCTAAGGTTTAGTTGTGTTGAAAAACATGATTAATCCTTAGGGTAAAAATTAAAATAACTTCATGGTATGATTAATTTTTCCCCACTTAAAATTAAATAAAAATCTCCTTCCAAATTTAAATTTGAATTAAAAGGTCCAAGTAAAACATTACTCTAGGGTTTCATCAATTCAAACATGAATTTAATTAATCAATTACAAACTGAGGTTAGTAAAAAAATCATTTTAACATTAAAACAAAAAAACCCTAATCATGTTCATTCCCAAATGGGATCCATTAAACTTGTAACCTAGAACACAAATATTTAATTTCAGCACCTTAGATAAGATTAAAGTAGAAGCATGAATAAATAAGTCAGCTAGACCATGGTGTGGATGATATTCAAATACAAATAATTTACAAACATGTTAGTGACACTTTGATCAAGTGGATTTTCAACTTTACGGTAAAAATTTGCACAATTTGACATAGGGGTCCTCATTTTTCATAAATGGGGGTATGTTGACCTCAAAAGATGGTGACCTCTAGGGGAAAATGGGAATATGTTAAAATTTAGAAACTCTATATTACATTAATAATTAAGCTACTTATTCCATTTGATCAGGCACTATTATTAAAATTATTTCATGGTTAGAATAAATAACACATGTAGAATGAGGATCAAACATAAAAACCTTAGTCATGTTGTGTGTGTGATTTAATTCCAGTTACTGATTGCCAAAGGATTTAGAGAACAACTTCCAAGTTCATGATTTTAATCATTAAAATTGAGTTTCAACATGCTTAAATATTCATTAAGAGCCATGTTTTAGCTCAAGGAAGGCTTGGGAATTTCTATACTACTATCCAGGCATCTATATCCCTGATAGAGATGCCTTTGGCTCCACTCAAGGTCTTTCTCCACTGCCAGCTAGATGTCCATAGCCCTTGTGGAGATTCCTTGAATCAACGTTGATTTGAAAGATTTTGATTTCACAATAAGCTCTTATTTTTGTATTTTTTAGATCATTTTTGTCTTTCCAAAAAAGGTTTGGAACAAGGTTAATTAGGTTTAGGGATTTGGTCAAGTGTTTGATTTATAGACAATCATCCTTGGCTATAAACTTTGTCCTAGGTAATTAATGTTTTTTAAGTGCAAGCATGACTGTGTCCTAATATTTTAAGCTTTCATCCCACATGTACAATACTTATTAAAAAAAATATTATGTTATAAGATGGTTTAAAATATCAAGGAATAATTAACTTATCCATCAAACTTTGTTAGATTCTCTAAACTACAACATCAAGCTCATAATTCAACAATCCCTGATCAACCAATGTTAAAAAGTCATACCTACATTTCTAAACTATGAAGTTTATTGACAAATATATATAAAAATTGAGTTGATAATTATCCAAAAGGATGTATTCAAAATCAAGGAAAAAAGCAAGAGAAAATAAACAAATATAAACAAGTACTATATATAAACAAGGGACAAGAAGGAAAAAAATTAAACATAAAGAACAAGAAAGAAACTAAACTAATCCCTATACTAACTACATAAAGTACTTACCTCTCAGATCAATTGGAAAATTATTTATTCTACTAAAAAACCTTAAACCATGATTACTTCCATTCAATGGCCTCTTCTTGTGGATAGGAGCACTTGTATGATTGTGTCCTCTAGGTGATGTAGCCTAGTCTCCTATCATCATTATCAAATGCATGGATCAAAGATATGAATCTAAGACCCAATCATCCTCTTCCCAAATTCTCATACTTTATAGTAAGAGTGCTAGTTATATTTCATCCATATATAGATAGTGGCTTATATCATCTTCATTCAATAATGGTAGCTTAGCTAGTATCCTTAGATTGATGTTTTCATGGGGTTATTTTTGAGGTGGACATGAACTACCAATATTTGCACAAAAATCTTCCAAGTCATCCCCAAAGGCTTCTTGATCTTGATCAACTTAATGATGCTCATCTATAATATTATCATCATAGATATTTTGGTCTCATACTCCTAAAATCTTGATGAAGTCATATGACAATTACTGATCTATTTCACCCACTTCATCTTCATCCTTGGTGAAGAAATGCAACTCTTCTATCCAATCAGGCTCTAGTTTATCTTGGTTTGGGACCTCTAGAATAATATCATCTCCTAGAAAATCTAGATCATTAGTGAAATCATTAGATGAAGCATCCATGTGTTATTCTATCCCATCATCTACCATCTCTAGTTCTTTAATCCCATTTAATAAATCATGGTATGACTTTTTCTAGTGATCATATTTTGTAGGGGTATTCTCTATTTCATAAATAAATCCACATGGGTTGTCTTTCTGGCTACCTTATAAAGAAAGATCATCATGTACTTGATCCATATCCATTTATAGAAACTCTTCTCATTCATCTATATATGTTATAAGGATGATGTCTTGTTGGTATTTAATTTCAATCTCTTGTACATCTTCAGGAGTACAAGTCATCTTAGATGCAACTTCTTTAATACAGTCATCTTCATCTTAATCTTCAAATGGAAAATTAAAGGCCTACATAAAGGATTCATAAGTTCCTAAAAATACATATATCTCTATAGTATTATCTTGGTTAGGCATAATTTTTGAGGTTTTATAAACATTGTAATGATTAGCTAAATATATATCACAGAAACTCATTTGTACACTTTCAGATGATTTATTATTGTTGTTATCATGAAACTTGTTTTTAGGCCTATGAACATTTGAGAAGAGTAACCCATTTCAAAATTTTCTCCACCATTTCCCACTTATTTTTTTTATTTAATAAAGTCAAAACTCAATTTTTGGGCCATTTCTAATATCAAGTCATTTGAATTTTTGGGTGTCTCAAGCTCAAGAATTGGAGCATTACAATTGGCTATAGGCACTAGAATTATGTTAATTTATGGATAGTATCCACTTTTAGTGCCATTTAGGAACTCTAAGTTTTGTCCAATATATGTATAACTTAAGGTCAATTGGTTTTGAACTAGTGTTAAAGTAGGTATACTAGGAATCACATTCATGATGGGCCAATTTGAATTGATATTAGGCATGGAATATGTCATCTGACCTTGGTGCTACATTTTGTCGTTGATGATAATGGATTTATAGTAGGCCTAGGTCAATGTTTTTATGATTAGAATAGACCTTTTTAAGAACATTGAGGTCATGTATCTATAACATCCTTATAAATTTATAAGGATAAATCCTCATTGGATCTATAAGGGGCTATGGTTCTACTGAACATTTTTAAGAATAAAGTGTTAAAGGCTTGAATGGTTTCATTAACATTTTAATTGTGGTGAACTAATGATACAAAACACACGGACTAATTAATTTACCAAATTTATCAATAAATATATTGTTAAAATCATCCCATCTAGAAATGTAATCCTTTCAAAGGTTAAGAACCCATTTATATGTAACATTTGTGAAAGTAAATGGGAATAATCTACATGCTACATCGTCATGAATAACATTTAGGAGTCTCAAATTAGTTTTAAATATTGTAACATGTACCTCAAAAGTGACAAATCCATTAGGATTTAAATAAGGTAAATACTTTTAGGGTTTCTAGGGAGATCATGTACTATACCTGGCATGTTGATTGAAGAACCAACTAGCCAAGCCATACCTTAAACATATGAGTACCTTAAACTAGTGAAGTGTTTGAGATGTTGAGAATTTCATTCACCTAAGACTCACCTTGGTTAATTAAATCTTGTGGCCTTGAAGCCTATTTAAAATATGATGCATCAAACTAATCTTTACAAAGTATAATGATTAAGTTTGCACATTAAATATATGTAAAGCACAACTATATTTATCTAAATAAGCTCATAGATACATCTATAATGATGAATGAAAGGGATATTTACATTTATAAGCTTGAATAAACTCAAATTTGCAAAGAAATAGCCAATATTTGTACAAAATTGATATTACTAACCTTAAATGTGGTAAATACACAAATCATAAACTACCTTTGCACGAATATCTATGAATATTCAAATAATATCAATATTTATCTAAGGAAGCATAAATATTAGTTAAAGACCATAAATATCAATGATATTCACATAATTATGCTCAAAGGAACACAAATATGTAAAGAATGCACCAATCTTTGATAAAAATACACCAGGATTAGCAAAGATTATGCAAATTCACAAAGATTTGACTAAAGGCACTCCTTCTATAACTAGTGAAGCTCCTCTTGTTTATTCCTAAATATGTACCATAGGTACCTAGAGTTTTTAAAAAGCAATTTTTATTTTATATTTCCTAAAAACTCAATGCATGAATTGTCAATTGTGATAATCCTTTTATTTATTGGTAGAATAGAGTCAGAACAAGTGACTTTTTCATAATATTTATAAAATTTGGTGGTTGGGAGCCACCATGGACAAATAGTAGATCTATGTCAAATATTTAGTATACTATTCTAAGGATGGTTAATTATTGTCAAGAACTAATCTAAGATGGATATTTACAATGAAAATTAAACTAAGGCAATTCAGTTAAAAAATTACAAAAGGAAGGGTAGGGAAGAAAAGAAAAGTGTTGCTAGTCTTTGTTCTAGACATTATGACAAAGTTAAGATTTCATCTAGGCATGCACATAACCAATGTGTAACATGAAACATCTTAAGCCTAAATTCTATCACACATCAGGTAAACTCCTAAGGAAGGTGGAAATAATGCAAATAAGAACCTAGTTCACTTTAAATATTTACCCCTATGAGCAAACAACCTTAGCCCAAATTCAAGAAGAGTAAGAAAATGAAATAATCCTAAAGAATTTTAGTAAACCTAGCACTAACATAAGTAAATAACTCTACAATCAAATATACACACCATGAATTCATAAGAACCATTCAAATCTAGAAATCATAATAAATAATTAAAAGAGAATCCATGATAACAATGAACACAAAAAAATAATGGACAATATTTACAAAATTCCTTGATTATATTAATTTATAAATGTTTACAAAGTAATTTTGGATCTAAGAACTCCCTCTTTTGATAATTGATCATGCTTCTTTTATAAGATACAAGGTAGCATGTCAGTCAATCGCATCTAATTGCATTTGTATTTATCTATAGGATAGGTGTTCTTTCTATTTCATTCTATAACAAATGACCCTTTATTTTTAATAGATTGGTCCATAGGAAATATATTTCACTAATTACATGTGGTCATGAAATTCTATTAAACTACTCACTAGTGGTCCATAGTCCAATTATGAATTGAATTAAACTCACACTGGTGATAGTTCAATTTCTCAAGCTTGATTTTTGGTAATCATAGGGTTAAACTAAGGCTTACCTAAAGATTTAATAGTACTCAAATAGTGGCAACATTTAGACTTAAGTGAGCATTTATGCCTTATATCATTGTATTTGTATTTGTATTTGTATTTTCCTTTTCTTGGGTATACTACATCTTTAGTTCCTATTGATTTTATATGTATGTGGCATCATATTTGCATTTGCACGACATCCCTATGGCACTTTCATGGAAAAATTATTTATTGATGTTTAAAAACATGACCATTGCCCTTTGAAAATTTCATTTTATCTTGCACCATCAAATTATTTTACATGGATCAACATTGTTCATTGATTTCAATTTGGAGATTTAAATGCCATTAGCTATAGTATGTATTTGGCCCTAACATTGTGACACTTGGTAGTCTTGTGGGCCTCCTAAGCCTTGTTGAAAATTCCAACTTGATCTCATTTCATTTGATCAATTTTATCTAAGAAAACATGTTTGATTAGATCTCGATCTAAGAGGTGGACTACAATTGGCTGCTCAATATTCTTTTAATGAAATGGTGACATCTATTGGCACCTCACATGTCTTGTATCCCTTCATTGAATCTTTGACTTGGTACACACCATCATATCATTTTTATGTGAGCAAACATGGATTGTATATCTTAAAGAGATTCATAATGTTTAAGTAAATTTGAAGGAACTTTTAGAACTTAGCATAAAGTTTCCATACTATGGTTTTATTTAATGTTGAAAAACCATGACTTAAGACCATAGGCTAAGAATATTTAATCTAAAATTTGAGCATAATAAAAATTTATTGATGAAATAAAAGAGACATAGTAGAAATTATTTAGCCTAAGCTATAAACATAATAAAAAGGGACATTGTGAATAAAAGACATGGCATGAAGTATAGCCTAAGGTTTTTATTGCATAAATTCAATTTATAACTTTAGGATAAGCCTAGGATAATAAATTTAACCCCACATGGAAATTAAGATAAGTCTATAGCATAGATAATTATTCCTATGCAAGTTAGAATTTAGTTCAAAAGTGGACCTAGGTTAAATCCCTAGATTATGGCTTTAACATGGCTAAAAATAGATCTAGTTAATCCTCGATAGGCCATAGGCTAAAAAAGATTAATTTTGACTTTGAATTGTAAATCCATAAGCATGTTTACCCCTCCAAATGAGATTTTGTTGAGCCTGCAAAACACAAGTAATCAATTTTTAGTAACCTGGGATGGGTTAAAAGCATGATTGTTTAGAACATAAAGGGCCTATCAAAAGACCAGTTTTAAGGCCTTGGAAGTATTAATAAATACAACTAGGACCTAATTTAAAGTTTTAAACTAAGTCTATAATAAAATTCTTCCTACATAAATTTGAATCCCCTTTTAAGAAAACCTAGGATAAACATTCTAAGACTAAGGTTGTACATGTTTTAGATATGGATTCAATTAATTAATAAAATCCTAAAGATTATTCAAAGTAAAAAGTCAAATTATGAAGATTAGATCTTGTCCATTCTAAATGGACTCTATGAATCCTATCACTAGAAACATCCTTTTAGGCTGGCACTACTGTAAATCACTTTAAATTGCCTACTAATGGATTTTAGGTCAAGTGATCTTCAAGTAGACACTCATATGATGCAAATAGGAACAAATTAGGACTTTTATACATTTTTTAGAGCCCTTCTAATGTTCAATAAGGTTTTCAAGAAGATTTAAATGCATCCCTATGTTTAACTTACAAGATTAGACTATATTCAGACATATTTATTTATGTCTTCATCACCAATGAGCTCTATATCCTCTGCAAAGTTAGGTTTGCCTCATGTTAGATCTTTTTTCAAAGATCAACATGGTTCATTTATCTCTAAAAGTTGATCAAGCTTTAATTTATACTAGGCCCCAAGGTTGTGCCACTTGGTGGTCCTACAAGCCTTATGAGCTCTGTATCCTATCAATTTATTTGGTTCTCATGCTTTTTCCATGTGGTGGTATCACATTTTCTTTTCGCTTCATTGAAATTTTTTAACTTGCCTCACATTTTTAGATCTTGATCGGGTTAGTAAATGCATGTTATAGATTTCTAGAAAGTGCTCAAGCTTTAATATGACTCTATTGAAGTCTTGGCTTGTTATGTTGCATTGATCAAATGTCTATGTTCTAACACGTATCATTAATAATATGTAACTTTATAAATATTTAAGCTAGGGACCATGTCTTGAGTTTTCAACATTATCGTCACTCTATTAGATCTTGATCTATGACCAAATGTGAGCCATAGGTTTTAATCCATGGGGTTGAATGTGATTGCTTCCTACAACCATAAAAATTAATTACATAAGCTTAGGAAATACATAAATCTTTATACCAATGTTTTATTTGTATTAATAAATATTAATACTTTAGTCAAAGGTTTTTAAGCTAAGTTTTAAACATGCAAAAAGGACCCCTTTGAAAAAAAAGGGACCAAGGAAGGATATAAACATAGAACAAAAGGCTCTCATGAAAAGACATAGCATAAAGTTTTAGGATAAGGTTTTTATCATATTAATAAATACAATGAACCTTAGGATAAGACTTTGGACTAAGACTTATAAAAAAGGGACCATATGATTACTTAGACCAAGCTAGGATAAAAGGGAACAAAGGGATTATAAGACATAAAAGAGACCAAGCATAAGATTTTTAGCCTAATATTTTGTTATGTTAAAAAACATGACCAAGCCTTAGGGTAAAAATTAAACTAATTTCATTGTATGATTATTTTTTTCCCACTTAAAATTAAATAAAAATCTCCTACCAAATTTAAATTAAAAGGTCCAAGTAAAACATTAGGCTAGAGTTTCATGAATTCAAACATGAATTTAATTAATCAATTATAAACCAAGGTTATTAAAATATCAATTGAACATTGAATAATAGAACCCTAAGCATGTTCATTCCCAAATGGACTCTATTAAACCTGTAACTTGGAACATAGATATTCAATATTATGACCTTAAATAAGATTAAAGTAGAACCATTAACAAATAAGTTAGCCAGACTATGGTGTGGATGATATTTAAATAAAAATAATGTGAAAAAATACTAGTGACACTTTGATTAAGTTGATTTTCAATTTTAATATATATAATTTCATAATTTAACACAAGGGTCCCCATTTTGTAGAAATGGGGGTATGTTGACCTTAACAGGGTGAAGATGTGAGATTGGTTTGTAAGAATAATATTGATATTAAACCTTGTAATATATATTTTACAAGGTGACATAATTATTTTTAATGTTAATTTAAATCCATTGGAATATCATAAAAGTGTCCCCATTGGTGTTTAAATACTTGATCTTCTTGACTATGTTTTTTATGTTACAAGCAATTTTTTGTGTGAGTGAGAATGTTATTTTTGAGTGTTTTTGCATTGTGTTGAATAATAAAATTCACATGAAGTTTTTATAAAGGTATATATGTTCATTTTAACACATTTTTATTCACTATAAACTCTTATAAAGGTGTGAAAATTCAATGTTTCTTAACTGGGTTTTTGAGCTCTATATGTAGTTGAGTGAGCATATGAAGGTGATCAATTAAAGGTATTTTTCCATATTTTATGAATTATAATGAATATTATGTTTAATTTTAGGTCATTTATATTCTATAAATTTTATTTTTTTATTATTTTTATGTGTCAAAATTTATTATATTATTATGATTTGCAAGATAAACTTTCTGGCAGTAAGAAGGCTTTTTGGCAAGTAGACCTAATTGGGTGGTTCAAGGAGTCAAATGAGACAAATGGTGTTTGGGACATGAATTTATATTAAAAATGTTATATTTTATTCATTTTTAAAGTTTTTGTTATCCATTTTTGTATTCTCAATGTGTTCCAATAAGGTCTAAGTGACACTTGTGCTTAGAGAAGGCCTAATTGCATTAGGTCTCTATTAGGCCTAATAGTGGTTTTAGACCTTAAGGGTATGTCTGACCTATGTGGTGGTTTTTTCACTTATTAAATTTTTATATTGATTTATTTAAAATATTTTTTGAATAATGGTGAGGTTATTGGCCTACCAAGATGGGTGAGATCAAGAATCAAGTATAAAGACAAGGCCTAATTTGACTAGTTAGAGAATTGAG
>JARHVA010000712.1:727500-730000 GCA_037957365.1 Torreya grandis
AAAGATAAACATTTTAGCTTAATTCTTTTCACAGCATCTATCATTTCTGAACTCCAAGGTGGAGGAGACTTTGTTAATCTTTTATTGAGTAAACCTCTATCCTGAGCAACTTGAAAGTAATGACCAGCTATATAATTCACAAAACCTAAGAATCTCTACAACATAGCCTTATCTGTGATTTCATCAGGAAAATTTTGAATATTCTGTAGAACATGAGGTTGAACAGATACTTCTCCTGATTTTATGGTGATGCCTAAAAAATCAATTTCTATTTTAAAAGTCACCATTTTCTTTGTTGATAAGACCAAACCATTGCTATATATAATCTGATAAAACTGATTCAAATGATTTAAATGCTCTTTAGGAGATTTACTGAAAATTAAAATATCATCAATATAAACAATTATAAAATTACTGTATGCAGCAAAAATTTCATTCATCATCTTCTAGAAAATACTCGGAGCTGTTTTTAAACCAAAAGGAAGGACATTCCACTCATAATGTCTGAATGGAGTGATGAATGCAGTCTTGTATCTGTCTTCTTCTGCAACTTGTATTTGCCAGAATCCAGACTTAAGGTCAAATTTGCTGTATACTTTACTACCAGTCAGTCGATTTAAAATCTCATCTTTAGAAGGAATAGGATGCTGAACAGGGACTACATGTTTATTGAAAGGGATATAGTTAATGACTAATCTTTTCTTCCCTCAAACCTGTTCACTTCTCTTATTAACATAGAAAGCCTCACATCCCCAAGGACTGTGAGAATCTCTAATTAATCTCTGAGTCTTCAAATCCTGTATCTCCTGAAAGCATTCTTCTCTAAGATTTGGAGACATTCCATAGTGATGAGCTTTGAATTTTGGCTCGACTCGTTTTCCATTTTGATCTGTCACAAATTTTAAATCTATATGACAGATATGCTTCTTTCTATCCTGAAAGGCTAAAGGATTTTCACTACAGCAATCCCTTATAATCTTTTCAAGCACAGGATTTATATCAGCTTGGCAACAATTTATCTTCTGATGAATCCATGCAGTATTAACAGGGTTTTAGGCTTTAGATTTCAAAGGCACTTTACACTCATATTTCTGTTTCTTGTAAAAAGAATATTTTTCTGCTAAAATAACTTCATGTTGGTGAATAGTGATGGGATAAAAACAAGACAATGTATCAGCTCCCAACATTAAATCAAACATAGGCATCTTATGATGGATAACCTTCAAATGAAATATTGTATCACCAAACTGAACTGGTATATGAGCAGAAAACTCAGAAATTACAGTCTTAGCATTAAATGTGAGCCTAATGAAGTCTGGAACCCATTTATCTTGTGGGATTGCATGGAATCTGGCCAAAGAGGCATCAGCACCTGTATCAAGCAAGGCATCTAAACTGTACATCTTAAAACCAGGAAACTTAATAGAAATTTCACAAACTGGATTAGTGGCAATATGTACAGAAATTTGATTGATATGATTAGTACTATCCATCATCTGAGATTTCTCAATTTCATTAGCTACTCTGACTAATTCAGCTTCAAAAGCTTCTTCTTCTAAATCATCTTTAGCTTCTTCTCTCATTAAAGTTTCTAACTCAGTTTGAGCTCTTTTTAGGAATAACTGAAGAGTAGCAATGCGTTTTGTACGCCATTACCTTCGTTCAGCTTTGGCAGGATTAGCAAAGATATCAGTTTCTTTTTCTTTGCCTTTATAAGAGCTAATACTGTGTTTACTAAACTGATGCTGAAGCAAACTTTTTTGTTGCTGAATCTGTTCTAGCTGTGCAACATATTTTTTCTCAGTCTGAAGGATCTGTTGTTCTAAAAACATTTTCTCAGAGAACATGAATGAGGGCAAACTATCATATCTATCTTTTAATGTTTGCAGCTGCTGAGATAAACTTAAACTATCTGAGAACTGACAAGATTGCATATTTATCTAAAATCCTATTTCTGAATCAAAGTCAGAAGATTCTATTTCACAACTTACTTCTTCCTGAAGCATATTAATCTCAAAATCATTCTCAGACTCATATTCTATATCTGAATCAAACTCAGCATTATCATCTAAAATATATACATATTGATCTTCATTTATACAGTGACTTTCTAAGAAATTAACTTTCTTAGATTTCTCTTGTCTCTTAGGACATTTGTTAGCATAGTGACTACCCTGACAAAGAAAGCATTTAACTGGTTTCTTTTGATAACCATGGATTCTTTTTTTGAACAATTTTTTCTTTCTCTTCCAAGGTTTGCTATAACTTTCTGTATACCAGGGTTTTTGATATTTCTATTTATATTTATGCTTCTGATTTCTGGACGGCTTACAATTGCACTGTTCTATTTGCTTTTTTCTTCTAGACTTTCTGTACTGATATACATCTGTACATCCAAAATCATCTTCTACTGTATTATAGAATTTTACACCTATCTGCTTATGAAATCTTACAGTATCTTTATGAGTCTTTCTTTCTTCACACATTTTTTGATTAATCC